>CAUYSK010061886.1:0-29183 GCA_963575035.1 Avahi laniger | reverse complement strand
TTTTTTTATTTTACCTCCTAAACTATAATTTTCTTGAGGATTTTTCTCATTTGTTTTTACTCTTTGTAGCATTTGGCACAGTACTTCATGAGCTGTATTAATGAATATCAGTAGATATTAGTTAAATAAACTCAAATAAAGGCTGTAAGATGTACAGTTAGAACAGTTAGGCATCAGACTTTTTCTGACTCAGGGATAAACTGCTTCCCAGCAAGGGAAAGAGTTGGAGGAAAGAGGCAGGTAGGAGAGAAAGGCCCCTCTATAATTTGTCGGTAGTATGAAATTTACTCTGGAAAATTCACAAACCACCTTTCACCCTTCTCCTGAGGGAGAGTACCTCCTCATTAGGCAGGAGCTTATATGAATTAATGGGCAATCTCACACCTTCCTAAAGCCATGATCCTGTTTATGACATCACATTTGTTTGCTTAGTGACAATTACAATGTCACAAATAGAGGATTATTATGACTTTAGGTGTGAAAACAACTGGAACAAAGGAATAAAGTCAACAACAAGTGGAAGTGATGCAGTAAATTTAAAGCTGGAACAGAGTTCTTTCCAAAAAGCCATTTTTGTATAAAGTTTTCCACTAAGTTACAGGGAGCACATCCTAATGTTAAAGCTTTTGCCATGGAGAGAGAGCTGAGTGCAGCTGTTCTGTAGGAGGATACCTTTCCTAGCCACAACCCATGTTGATTTCTTCCAGAACATTTACTCATCCTGTATCCCCTCCCCTCACCTCCAGTGGGTGCATGCCTGTGCGTGTAAACACACTCCTTTCTTCCTTATTCAGGATTTGGAATAATGTACATGGAGAATGATCTCCATCCTGATTCATAGGATTGTCTGTGAGGACCAAAATTAAGGCATGCAGTGTGTGGTAGAGAGGGTGATAATGCTACTCACTATAAAATCAGTCAGAATTATTAGCCGTTTTGTGGATAGTGAAATTGAGAACTGAAGCCTAACATTTAACTTTTTCAAAAGTTAAACATGGTTTAATGAATCACATCGTTCGGAACTAGAGGGTCTCAAGCTTCCTGATCCTGTGTTTAATGGGTTTTTGTTGTTATCGTTTTTTGTTTATTTTTGCACTATACTTTTCAGCTATAATGATGTAAAGGACACTTGTTTACTTTACTGGAATCCATTTACTCTTGCTCTTTCCTTTCAAAGCCTTGATTTTGATTTTTGTTTTTCTTTCTAGCAGCTCATGAGGTTCAGAAAAGCTAATCTCATTTCCAACTCCGAGGAGCAGGAAAGTAGGCATGTCAATGTGGGTTGAGGAAGGAGGGGTGCTTTTCTTCATTCTCTTGTTATTCATCTATCCTTCTACGTATTTTTCTTTTTCCCCTTTCCTTTCCTTCATTTATTTTTGCCTTCTTTCTTGTATGTTGAAAACAACACCAAGAATATATTTGAAGGTTAAGGAGATCACAGATGTCTCCATGTGAACCAGAGAGTATCCATGCACAGGTGCATAGAGAAAGAAGTCAGATGTTGACAGGACAGTTAGGGGGACATTTGACCTTCTGGCTTTTCAGCATCCCCTGGTACTTCCTTCTCTTCTCTTCCTGAGCCATGAGACATGCCTTATCAGGCCCCTGAAGTAAAAATGACAAATCAGTGGCTAAGAGTGATAGAAAGAGAAGTACAAGATTTCATTAGACAGTGTAGAATGAAACACTTTGCAAGATGAAAAATTGCAAAGAGTGCCGACACTTGCACTACAAAAGGGCATCAGCATTTAGATTAGAACCCTGTTGAACAACATTCATTTGGGGATGAGGCCCTTGAAAATATTGTCTATCGTGAGGTAGAAATTCTCCGCTTCAAATTCTACAAAATTCCTCCTCTAGAGAAGGATGTATCATTTAACTACCAAACTTCGCTGAGTACGTGGTCATGGATGATCAACTGGTAGATACTTAATTAGGCATCATGAGCATTGAATGGGGACAGAAAGTTTTAAAATGGTACAAGATATATCAGAGTGTACAACCCAGAAATAAGACTTGAATATCAGCAAGGTTTGACTGAGCTAAATCTTGTCCTGCTATACCTGTTAATAATGAACATTAAACCATTTCAGTTTTTTCCCAAAACCAGCGAGAACCCACTTGCCTAGTCCGTTGCTCTAGTTTGTTCTAAGGATGTAGTAGGCATTTGCCAAATCTGTTGAGCAACAACCTCGCCCCAACCTTACCACATTCTACAGTGGGGAAATTCGGATCCCCAAATCTCTTGGGTACCTGAGATTTCTCATTCTCCTTAACAGGTCCCAGAATGGTTGACCTGAAGCAACCATACCTCTCATCCAGGCTACCCTGACATTTTTGTCCTGCTTTATTTCTAACAGTTGTCTGGAGAGGAGCATGCTGGAAAATTGAACCGGGTGATTTCTAATGCTATTAAATACTTAAAATCAGCATTGAACTAATCATTACAGAGGAAAATTTCAAAAAACATTATTCATAATCACATTGAATTTCAAAGCTAGTTAAAGATTCAAAATGGATGCCCCTGATGGAACAGCAAACGATACCTAAGTTGTGTGGGGGATATTACAGCTAATCTCTCATTTGGTTCTTCTTTCATTCAAACATTTCTTTGACTGATAGATGAGTCTGTTTGGCTTACTTTAGAAACAGATTTTTATCAATTTTTCTTAGGAAAGTAGGTGATTGATTGACTTCTTAACCAATCTAGACAAAAACTGATGAACCATAATATTAAAATAATTACTTTTAAGGAATAAATTCTAGGCAGGATAACTGAACTTAACATGTTTCCATGAGGAGTTGGACTGATTTTTTTAATAACAGCTTTATTGAGATCCAATTTATATATCATAAAATTCATTCTTTTAAAGTATACACTTCAGTAGATTTTAGTAAGTTCACATAGTTGGGAAATCATCACTGTAATTTTTGGAACATTGTATTCATTCTCCAAAGAAACCCTGTGCCAATTAGTAGTCATTCAGCATTTTCCTCTTCTCCACAGCCCCTGGCAAATACCAATCTACTTGCTGTCTATAGATTTGCCTATTCTGGGCATTTCAAATAAATGGAATCATACAGTATGTTAGCTCTTGTGACTGCCTTCTTTCATTTAATATAATGTTTTCAAGGCTCGTCCATGTTGTAGCACGTATTAGGCTTCCTTCCTTGTAATTGCTGTGTAACATTCAATTGTACAGATATACCAATACAATGTTGAATAGACATGATGAAAGAAGACATCTTATTTTCCCCTTATCTAAGAAGGAAAACATTCAGTCTTTTACTATTAAGTATGATGTTAGTTGTGTTATTTTTTTTTAACAGATGTCTTTTATTAGCTTGAGGAAGTTCTCTAATACTCCTAGTTTGTCGAGTGTGTGTGTGTGTTATCATTGATACGTGTAGGATTTTTAAAAAATGCTTTTTCTGGCCGGGCGTGGTGGCTCACGCCTGTAATCCTAGCACTCTGGAAGGCCAAGGCAGGTGGATCGTTTGAGCTCAGGAATTTGAGACCAGCCTGAGCAAGAGTGAGACCCTGTCTATACTAAAAAAACAGAAAGAAATTAGCTGGACAACTAAAAAAAATATATATATATATATATATATATATATAAAATTAGCCAGGCATGGTGGCACATGCCTATAGTCCCAGCTACTCAGGAGGCTGAGGCAGAAGGATTACTTGAGCCCAGAAGTTTGAAGTTGCTGTGAGCTAGGCTGACACCGTGGCACTCACTCTAGTCTGCACAACAAAGTGAGACTCTGTCTCAAAAAAAAAAAAAAATGCTTTTTCTGTGTCTATTGAAATCATGTGGGTTTTGCCCCTTAGTCTATTAATATGGTATATTATATTGATTGATTTTAATATGTTAAACTAACCTTGTACTCCTATGATATTTACCTTCTTGATCACAGGAATAATCCTTCTTACATGTTGCTGGATTGGGTTTGCTAGTATTTTTTTGAGGATTTTTGCATCTCTCTCTCTATAAAGGATATCAGTTTGCTGTTTTCTTGTGATGCCTTTGTCTGTTTTTGGTATCAGGATAATACTGGCCACATAGAGTTAGGTTGGAAGGTAGTTCTTCCTCTTCTAGTTTTCACAAGAGTGTTTGAATGATTCAAACTAATTCTTCTTTAAATGTTTGGTAGAATTCCCCAATAATGCCATCTGGGCCTGGGGTTTTCTTTGTGAGACGATTGAAAATTACTAGTGTAATCTCTTTATTTGTTATAGATCTATGTAGATTTTCTTTTTTTTCTTAAGTCAGGCTCAGTAGTTTGTTTTTCTAGGAACTTTTTCATCACATCTCAGTTGTCTAAGTAGTAGGCATGCAGTTGTTTATAGTAGTCCCTTGTATTAATAGTTTGGTAAGGTCAGTACTAATGTCCCTGCTTTTAGCAATATGCGTCATCTTTCTTTGTTTCTTGGTCAGCTTAGCTGAGGGTTTTTCAATTTTATTATTCTTTTCAAAGAACAAACTTTTGATCTTGTTAAAGTTTTCTATTGTTTGATTTTTCTCCATTTAATTTATTTCTGTTCTAAATTTTCTTATTTCCTTCTTTTTATTTGCTTTGGGTTTAGTTTTTTTTCTTTTGTAGTTTCTTAGGGTGTAAGCACAGATTATTCATTTGACATCTTTGTTCATATTTTTCCCTTTATTCCTCCATTACTGTCTTCTTTTGTGTTAAATATATATTTCCTACTGTACTATTTTAATTATCTCCTTTTAATGATATATTTTCAGTTATTTCATTAGTTTTTTTTCTGAGGATTATGCTTGACATCTTTAAACAAGCTAGTTCAGATTAATACCAACTTAATTTTAATATATACAAAAACTTTCTTCATATATAGCTCTTTTTTTCCTTCTCTTTTGTATTATTATTGTCATACAAATTAATTCTTTTGCATTATAATCACATCAACATCATATCATAGTTATTGGTTTATGCAGTTTCTACTTAAATCTGAAAGAAGAAAGAAGTTAAAAACAAAAATTTATTAATACTGCCTTTTATGTTAACCTATGTGGTTATCTTTACTGGTAGCCTTTATTTCTTCGTGGATATTCAAGTGACTGTAAAATGTTCTTTCATTTTAGTCAGAAAGAATCTTTGTAGTATTTTTTGTAGGACAGGTCTACTTACAATGGGTTCTGTCAGTATTTGGTTTATGTCTGAATGTCTTAATTTCTCACTAAATTTGAAGAATAGTTTTGCCAGATTTGGTGCTCTTGTTGACAGTCTTTTCCCATAGACTCTTTTACCATGTCATTCCCACTGACTCCGACCTCCAGGTTTGGGGATGAGAAGTCAGCTGCTAAGGTTACTGAGGACTGCTCACATGTGGATGAGTCATTCTTTTCTTGCTGATCTCAAGATTGTTTTGGTTTTGACAGTTTATGGTATATATAGGTGTGGATCTTTGAGTTTATCCTGCTTGGAGTTCATGGAGCTTCTTAGATGTATTGATTAATATTTTTTATCATTTGGAAAACTTTCAGCCATTATTTCTTCAAATATTCTCTCTGTCCTTTTCTTCCTTTTATCTCCTTCTAGAGCTCCCCTAATGTGTATGTTGGTGTGCTTGCTCTTGTCGTACAGTTGACTGAGGCTTTGTTTATTTTTCTTCATTCTTTTCTTTTTGTTTCTCAAACTGGATCATCTCAATTGCCTATTTTCAAGTTTGTTAATTCTTTCTTTTGTCTGCTCAGCTGTGCTATTGATCTCTAGTGAATTAGAATTCCCATTTGGCTCTGTCTTTTTTTTTTTTTTTTACCTGTAATACAGATTTAAGTTCTGGAAATATGGCAACCATATCGCAACCCTGACACAACAAGCATGAAGATGAAAGGTAGTATACCAAGGAAAGAAAAGGAAGAAGAAACCAAAAGATGAAGAAACTGGGTCCCTGATGACTTTGTCTAGCAGCTACAGCAGGCTTGAACTTTTTTATGAGTTTCTTATAAGAAAATTAAACCCCTAATTGTTAAAACACACTCAAAAAATCTTTGTGTAAGTCAAACATCTGGACATTTTCAGGGAAAGTTTCTATTGGCTATTTTTTTCTGATTTCATTATGTGTCTAATTTTGTTGTTGTTGAAAACTGGACTATTAAAGTAATATAATGAAGCATCTATGGAAATCAGATTCTTGCTTTTTCTATTGCTGCTTGTAGTAGCAATTGTTGATGCTTTTGTTTTTTTAGTGACTTAATTTTGTATAGTCTATATTTTTTGTAGTATGCAGCATTTAAAATCTCTGCTTGGTTAGCTTAGTGGTTAGCTAATGATTGGGCAGACACTTCCTTAGATTTCTTCAACCAATAAGTCTCTCACCCCTTTTTCGTGGGTCTATGTTTGTGAGCTGGAGTATGCCTTCAATGCTCCAGAAAATTGATGACTCTGTCTTAGCCTTCACCTCCTGCTTGGTCAACCAAAAGTGAGAGATTAGGTCCTTTTAAGATATTTCCTGGAAATATGTACAGCCTGAAAATATGTATGACTTTTTAGATTCCCAGGAATATGTTGGAACTTTCCAAAGCCTTCTGTGGACATCTCATTCCACAAATTTTAATTTTAAGTTTTGTGGTGCTTATTTGCCTAACTGATATTACCGCCTCAGGCAGCTATGATATTAAACAATTCCTGATTCTTTTGGGGAAAAAACCCTGGAGACAGGGATTTCCTCAATGAGTAATAGCTGAATTAGGTCAAATAAATAATCCCTGTGAATAATTCCTGTGAATGAGACTTTCCAGGGAGCTGGCAGAGAAGAAAATTGTGGTAATTCTCTGAGGATGGCCTTTTGGGGTACTCTAAACACATCCTGCTGTCTCCAGTAGCTGCCGGGCCACTGGTTTTTATAGCTCCATGTTTCCAAAGCTGCTGGTTTTCAAAGGTACTGCAGAGCTGGGGAAAGGCAGGTGGGAATGGGGCAGGTTTAGATGCCACAGAGCTCGCTGTTCTAGAGAATAAGCCATTTTTCTTGCAGCTCTTTGGTTAATTTACAGAGTTCTGAAAATGTTGATTCTGACAATTTTTGCCACTGCTCTCTTGCTTTTATGGAGCACCGTTGTGGAGTGCTTCTTCTTCCTAGGTGATTTTAATACCAGGAATGCTTTTGAGACACAAATTTCAGACAAGAAAATTATTTGGCAAGTACAGAATCAGAAAAATGGAAATGAGTGCAGCAAGAATGTGGCTGGATGGTAAAGTCTGGTGGTTGTCTGCCTGTCTGCAGGGAGACATACCTACTTTTTCTGTGAACAATAACCGCCACTAGACATTTCTCTTCAGCCTTGAGATCATGAAAGGGAAGAGGGCATAATAAAGTCTGAGTGGATGTCTCAGCTTAGAAACCTGATAAATCCAGCATAACAGAATTGAGACAGTGAGGCTTTGGGTTTGACTGGGTGATACTGAGCTGTTGGCTAGGGACCCTTGAGATACTCTTGCTATCAACTTGCTGTCTGAATTGTGGCTCAAAAAATACAGCATCAGCATCGTCTGAGGACTCATTAGAAATGAAGAATCTCAGGTCCTACTCCAGACTTAGTAAATTAGAATCTGTATTTCAGCAAGGTGATTTATGTGCACGTTAATGTTTGATAAGTACAAGCCTATATCATATTTACATATTTATGTCATTGTCCTGGGAGGATTGCTACAGTTTGCTAGCCTCACTAGTGTTGATTTTTATCAACTTAAATTTCGGAAGTATATTATCTGCTTTCCTCAAATTTTGGAAAGTACCAATTTTTGTACAGTCTTGTTCTTCTTATAATTCTTTATAGTGAAGATAGAGAGTCGAACTTCAAGAACATCAGAGAAGGAGAAAATCTGTGTGGGCTGGAGTGGTTCAGAAAGGCATTACTTGCGTTGGGCTTTGAAGAAGGGAAGAGGGAAGAGTGAGTGCGTGTCAGGCAGATGAAAGAACATGGACCAACCTACAGAGGTGGGAATAACTTATCATGTGCGGTATATGTCTAGACTGTTGAGGGCATGGATTGTGTCTTGTTCACATTTATATCCTCAGTGACTGGCATTGAGTACATGCTCCATAATTTCTTTGCGAACCGAGCAGTGAGAAGATTAGTTTAACTGGAGGTGAGGGTTTATGTAAGAATTATGGGAATTGATACAAATTGATTAGGCTAAGACTAGATGATAGGGACCTGGAAATCTTGGTAGGGGCTTATATTTAAATTTTTTGGGTAATCTTTAGTAAGGCATGTGGGGATGGGAGGGGACTCATTTGGGATTTGTTTAATTAAAAATGATCAACAGATTAAATAACCACATTCAAACTCTAGAAAATAAAGCCCTCCAAATTCTTGGCTTTTCCAGATATGTGGACATTTGAATGAGAACATATTGTATTGATAGACATCATGCATTAAGGAGAAAAAAGTTGGAGAAATACTGTAGATATCAGTAGCAAATTTTAATTTTTCATATGTTATAAGTTCTTAAGCAGGGGAATGACATGCAAAAAATGTTCGTATGTGATTAAGTGCAGCAAAATACTAGGTGGATTGGAAGAGGGCAAAAATGGAGTCCAGTAGACTGACTAAGGTGTTTTTTTGTTTTTTTTTTTTCCCCATAATCTAGGGATCAAGGCAGGTGAATGTAGACCACGGTAGTGGCAGGACAGAGGACAGTTGCTACTGGAAGTCCCTAGAATTATAAGGGAGAAAAATCTTATTAAGCCATTTGGCTTTTACACTAACGAGAAAGAAGAAAGGAGATAAGAGGGAAACTATCTGATATAATAACGGACAACTGATTAGTCTGTCATTGACAGACAGCTAATAGTAATCACGATAATTATTCTTTACCATTCTCATAAGGCAATGGTGAGAATTAAATGAGCTAATTCTTATAAGTTGCCTAGTGAAATGCCTGGCAAACACTCAATAAATATTAGCAATTAGCTGTTGTTTCCTGGAAGGAAGAACCTCCTGGTGCTATCAAGTAGCACTTCTGTTCCTCAAAATCAGCACCTAGCTCAGTGCTTATTTGTAATAGATGCTTGATAAATGTTTGATGAGTGGATGAATGGGAAATGAAATACCTCTCAATGTAGGAGCCACATATGTTAATTATAAATACAGTCACATTTTACTGTTGATTTCTTTTATAAATAATAATCCCTCAATGGAAGATTGGGGGAAATTGGTTATTGATTTCTCGTATTCTGCCCTCCAGGCTAACTTTATCTTATTCTCTTTCTTTCTCCACTGTCATCTTAAGGGATTTCTATCTCTGTACTCATGATTCCTGGAAGCCAGCTCTCCCTGTCTGTATTTTATAGCAGATTCTCAGTAAATATTTGTATTAATTGCTAAACCAATGTATTTTAGACCTATGGTTCATGTCTCGAAGGAGTGCTGTTCAGTGAGAAAGATACTCTCTTTTCTCTGCCATATTTAATTCAACCCTCTCTAAATGGCCTCTGAGATGTTTGATACAACCAATTTAATTATTTGTGGCTAAACTGCTTTATTTTATGTGGCTGAAATGTATTCAACTGCACATTTGTGCCGAAGCCTAACTCTGTAGACATTTCATGATCATCTGATAGCATAATTGAAGTGATGGGGAAAGGATTGAGTGGTTTGTATTTCACTTATGTTTTTTTCACCAACCACTAAAATAAAATATATCCTCTGGAGCAAAAGTCAGGAACTTTTTCCATGTCTATCATCACGTGACAACAAGTTGAAGAGTGGAATTAAAATCATTATCTAGCATCTCTTTCCAAGGAGCTGTAAGTTCTTTTCATTCATTACCAGAGCATCTTTTGACAGAAAAGAGAAGTTCCCATATACAGCTGCAGCTCATTTTCATACTTAAGGAATCTTATAGAGTCTTATAAATTTTAAGGCCCTTAGCTTCACTTGGAAAAGTCCATAGAAACCTGAAGTCCATCTCTTCTGATTTCTTTGGGTGTTTTTATTTAAAGTTGGCTTGCCTTTTGCCATTAAATAAGCCTTTTCTTTAGTGCTTAATAATGATGAGTCTTTGGAGAAGATTTGCTACAAAGATTTTGAACAGGGGTAGAAAATCTTTCTATATCAGGGCCACTGACTCACCAAAAAGATTAATCAGGCATGCTTAAGAAAGAGCAACTAATTTAGGTCATCTGCTAGGGAATGTGAAAACGTGAAATAAATACACTTCTAGCTCCTGTCATTGGCCAATCGAGGGTGATGAGGGAGGAGATGTAGGGGTAGAAATAGAGTGGATAAAAGAAGTAAAGAAAGAGAGAACAGGAGAGATAGACGCACGTAGAAATCTTGGGGTGGAAGGAGAAAGAGATTTGTGAGTTCTGAGGCCAGAGTTTCTAAGGTGTGTTGCTTGTCACACACTGTTGCTCACTTGGACTGGTTTCCTTGCTAGTGAGTTGCTTAAGCATTGCTCATAGCTCCTTCTATAGCAGTTTGCTGGGAAAAAAATTATTTTTTGGACTATAGCAAGGTTGACCCAAGTGGTGTCTGTCTGAGAGAACAGAGAAAATCAAGCCAAGGGCTGGAGGTTGCCTGATTGCTTGAACATTAATTGAATCCTTTTTCTGCAGAAAGTGTTTTGTATAGGTTATCTAATTTAATTCTCAAAAAATCTAGCAATAGGTACTGTTATGCCCATTTTACAGGTAATAAAACAGTCACTAAGTTCTTTGTCAGGTAATATAACTAGCTAGCGGGGAGAGCTGGGTTTCATGCACCATCCATCACCCAAGTCCTGCGCCAGCTGCATCCAAGGCTCTTTCTAGAACTTAACGGAACTTCAGAAAATCGTCCAAGTTTGCAAATTGGTTGAAATTGCTCCAGGCATCAAACTGATAATAATTTGCTTTATTGAATAGTGCATCACTGGGCCCCATGCCAGGCATCTGAGCTTCTTATCCATTTAAAGGAGAGCAGCATCCAGTTGGTTGTAGGGAGTATTGCGCCTTCCCTTCTCTGACAGATGGGTTTTATCTGGCTTTTAAAATTCCTATAGGAGGAATGTTCACAGTTCTTCACAGTAGCTGACTGCAGTCATTTCAAGTCAGTCTTGGGACCATCAATAGGAGGCTCCCTTTTCCCTGGCTTAGAATGCTGCACACTGCTATGGGGCTGACTTCCCTGCTGGGCTAAAGATGGTGGTTCCGATGTGTTTTTTTTGATACACTGTTTCTATAACAGTGTTTGATACAGTGTTTCTATAACAGTGAGTTTACAAAGAAGTCTGTGAATAAAGACTCAGCAAACTATGGCCCGTGGGCCAGATCTGGCTGGCTGTTTTTGTAAAATAAAGTTTTATTGGAACACAGTCATGCTTGTTCATTTATGCATTGTCTGTGGCTGCTTTTGCGCTACAACAGCAGAGTGGAATAGTTGTGACAGAGACTATATGGCTTGTGATGCCTAAAATATTTATTATCTTCCCCTTTACAGAATAAGTTTGCCACCCCTGCTATAGTTTAACAAATCAACTAGAGAATTGTTAAAAAGAACAGGGAGCGTGAATGGAGCAAAACTATGGTGTTACCTAGGCAATGGGACTCTGAGGGTCTGCTACAGAGAGTCTTTTCCAAGTGCCCCTTGTTGTGTTTGGGGGGCTACAAAGAGAAGCGTTCTCTTGTTTATATGTTGAAAGAACTCTTCAGAATAAAGATTGAGAGTTTCTGATAGAAATGTTGCTTGTGTATCAGAATACAGAATTGTGCCTCCCTGTTCTGACTGTGGTTCTTGTCCAGGCAAGTTTGGAAACTGTGACTCCTTGAAACCGTGCAGGCAGCCAAGTATTCCAGCTGATGTTTTGTGTTTTTTTTTTTTTCCTTCATTTAAAAATAAACTTTGTAGAGTTTTTTTTCACAGCTCTCTAAATATTCTGTTTTGAAACATTTAATTACCTAGGTTATTTATATGGAAAGGTCTGATAATGTTTCTATGGGAGTATGTTATTTATTTCTTTTACTAAATTTTATCTTATATCAGGGGAAGGGCTGAGGTTGGTTACTATGGCAACATTCTCAAAATTGCAACAATCCCATTACGGATGCTAAAACTGTAGTCATTCTGGTGGGAGGGCAGCATGGGCGGTGGGTGGTAGTCTTTTTATTTTTATTTTTTTAAAAATCTCTCCCACTTCTAACCATTTTGCATTTATTTAGTTTAAGCTTTGCAGCTTGGGGTACTAAAATAAGAAACAAAAGTAAGAAATGGGAGTCGTGTCTCTTTCCATTAAATTTCTGTGGTCCTTTATTGGCTCCATTTGTAGGGATATCTAGTATTCTATCTGATCTTTTATTCATTTATGCATTGATTTATTCTTCAAGCTTTTATTGAGGCCTACCCTGTGTTAGAGGTGAATAAAATAGAAGCTTTGTTCTCATTTTAAATTACAAATTCCTTGAAGTCATTAATTCTCTTCACTTTAATTCAGTTAAACAAATATTTATTGAGCACTTGCTCTATGCTGAAAATCATGCTGGCATACAAAGATAAAAAAAAAAGAAAAAAAAGGGCTATCGTCAAAGAACATGTTTTGTTTCATTGGGCAGCTCACGGAATGGCACATGGTTAAGTACAGAGATGATTAAAATAAAATTTGATAAATGCTAATACAGAGGCACTTAATCTACTTACCTCTCCAGCCTGGAGAGCACAGAAGAGACTTTGCAAGCAGGGATGGGACATGTGGGATGATTTGAAGACAATAGGCATTTTCTGGTTAGGGCCTAGATGTGAGTGTGTGTGGGGGGGCGTAGGTATGTGTGGATGGGTGTGTGTGTAAGGGTGGGTGAAGGTGGGCAGGGCATTCCAAGCAATCTGGACCAACAAGAATAGAGATAGGGAGCTGAGGGAGCCTTGACTGCATGCAGGAGAACTTAAAAAACACATAGATGCGTGGCAGGAAAGCAGTTTGGAGACATAGGCTAGACCCATCAAGAGAAGGCATGTTCGCGTGTTGGGAGCCATTGAGAGTTCATACAGAAGAACTGGAGTGTTTCAGTTTAGAAAGCTCTTTCTGTTGTTGGTGTGTGGGAGATAGGTAGATAATGAAGGGCAGGGAAAGGAGTAATTAGATTGGGAAAAGACACGGAGATTTGTAAAAGATGACAAGTTTCATCTTTTTCACACTTAGATCTATGATCCATCTTAAATTATTTTTTGTGCATAGTATGAGATAGGGGTGGGGGTTCATTCTTTTTTTGGCTGTGGATATCTCTCTAGCTATTTCAGCATAATTTGTTGAAATCCATACTTTATTGAATTGCTTTGGTGACTTTGTGAAAAATCAATTAACTATGGACTTGTGGAGTCTATTTCTGGACTTTCTGTTCTGTTCTATAATCTATTTGTCTATCTTTATGACAATACCACATTGTAGATTCAAGATAAGTCTTGAAGTCATGTGGTGTAAGTTCTACGATTTTGTTCTTTTTCCAAGATCGTTTTGAGTATTCTAGATCCTTCCCATTTCCAATTAAATGTTAGAATTAACATGGCAATTTTCATTTTTAAAAGCCCTACTGAAGTTATGATTGGGATTGCATTTACTTAAAAGATTAGTTTGCATGTACAGTTTGTTGTTTAGCCAGGGATCTTGGAGGGGCTTTATTTGCATATTTTAGGGTTCACTCATTTGTGACTCTTTCCATGCCAACATTTTCCTCTCTAACTCTCTGCAGTTCTGCCTTCCCCCAAATCATATGACCCCTCAGTCAAGTAAGGAAACTGAGGCTCTCTGCAGCCCCAGCTATGAACTGAGAGTGCTTTCAGGCAAAATTTGCAAACTTGCAAATTCTGTCCATTGCAGTATGTCTTTCAATGGTAGTCTCTGAGCCAGTTTTTGCCAGACAGTGGTAACTTTCCAGTGCCTTTGAGTAGTTTTTTTAAAAGAAAATTTGGTCCAGATTTTATAATTGTTATCTGCGGAGCAATTGTTCTGACCAAGCTGCTTTGCCATTGACAGAAGACAAAACACCTCCTTCAGCTACTTGCTTTTTGATCTCCCTCCAACACATCTGCCCGTTGTCCCCAGGGTGATCTTCTGGAAATTCAGACCTGAGAAAACCCTTCCCTACTTGAAAGCCCATCAGTGGCCCCTCACTGCCCTCATTACTCTTCTTTGCTCCCCCACCTTCTTTTTCTAGATTCTTCCTCACTTATCCCACACGCTCTCCAGCTTTATTGAGCCATTTGGCGTTTCCTGGACACATGCTTCCCTTGCAAGTTTCCACTTCTTGGCTGCATCACCACGTGACAACAAGTCCCTGACTGAAACACCACTCCCTTCTTTGTAGCCTGGCTAACTCCTAGAGTTCTTCAAAAGTCAACTTGAAGCATCAACTCATCAGGGAAAACTTTCCCAAACTGGGTAACTCATGCTTTCTTATTCTCCCCTTGTTAGGTATATTTCAGTATCACAGAGCTCTTCACCTTATTTTTGACTGTTGAATTGCTTATTTGTTATCTCAGCTATCATGGCTGTGACCTCCTCGAGAGGAGGTCTGTGTCTTGCCTGTGACTGTCATCACCCTGAATTCTTGTTGCAGGAAAGAAGGCGGGTTGTGTGGGCTTCACAGTCAAATTATGGTTTTATTTTAGGTATATTTATGGTTAAATTTTAGGCATCTGACCATCCCCCAATATTTTCCCTCAGTCCTCTCACTCATGGCACTGGCTATTTAAATACCGATATGAAATCAATAAGATAAAGTTAGAACTACAGAAATGCCTTAGTTATGCAAAGGGAAGTCTTCCAGGAGCCTCAGAAAATGCACCAGGAGAGGATGACTATATATATATTGTGTGTGTGTGTGTGTGTGTGTGTGTGTATGTGTTTTACAGCAGCGGTCCCCAACCTTTTTGGCACCAGGGACCGGTTTCATGGAAGACAATTTTTCCATGGACAGTAGGAGGGGTTGGGGTGGGGGAAAGGAGAAGCAGAGCTCAGGTAGTGATGCAAGCGATGGGGAGCCGCTGTAAATACAGATGAAGCTTCACTCACTCACCTGCCTCTCACCTCCTGCTGCGTGGCCTGGTTCCTAATAGGCCACAGACCGGTACCAGTCCATTGCCTGGGGGTTTGGAGCTGTAGTTTGAAAGAATCCTTTAAAGAGAATAAAAGATATTTATGAGTAGAAAGCAGTGATGAAATAAATAACTAAAAAGCCAATGATGCATATATTTCAGCTTTTCAGATGTGACTTAAAGTTTCGTGAACACAAAGGAAAAGGGTGATTCTGATTTCAAAAATTAAGCAGCTCTTGAAGCTTTAATTGACACGGCCAGCAATATGCCACAGAGGAACACTAAAGGAGCCAGACCATGGCCGTTGCTGCTGCAAGACACAGGGAGCCCAATCCTTTCACATTCAGCAGGTCTCTCAACTTTCCTTCTTTCTTTCTTTCTTTCTTTCTTTCTTTCTTTCTTTCTTTCTTTCTTTCTTTCTTTCTTTCTTTCTTTCTTTCTTTCTGCTACAACAAAGCACCTAGGCATTACATACTTTTTATATAAATTCTTTCTTGGTGTAATCCCAATTTTAATTATGTAAGTCATCGTTGGTGAGCAGACAATGCCTTTTCCACTTTTTTTAAAATGGTGCTGCGGAATTCCAAATTACCACCTGGCACATCAACTAAATTTAAAAATTCTCTCAGGGTTTTTAAAGGTATTTCCTTACAATTGAGGAATGAGTATTTATAAATGAGTAATCTCATTACTCTTCCTTTTCTTTTGTATTTTTCTCTTTTTCTCCCCTTAGATTAATCTGTAATCCATTGCCTTTCTGTGTTCATTCCACTTTTGCTTCAAGCCTCTCCCACAGTACACCTGACCCCACAAATAACTCTCATTTATCACAAGGGCTTCTTCTATCATCATTCTTTAAGACGATGATAATCCATTTCTTCCAGTAAGTTCCCTTGGACCAATCATAGATATTTGATCACATGTTTATATGTGTGTATGTGTGTATGTATTCTCTTTAAACTTTTAATCACAAAATAATACATGCATTATTGATATAAAGTAGATAATATAGAGTAAAAAATGGACATTTTTTTAAAAAAAAATTCATCTGCCCCAAATACACCTCTTCCTCCAGCCCCAGAGGTAACCACACTTAACCATTTTCTGTGTTTTGTATCTTTCCATATATTTTTCTAAGCATCTATGAATGCATGCACACATATAGCAAGTTGATGATGAAAATGTTTAACTACTAGTAGGGTAATACAATAAATATATAACTCAGCACCTAAAAATATGTTTTCTTCTATTCCCTAGCTAAACTAAACTATATATAACTGCCTACCAAGAGATTTAAGTTAGAGGGTAAATCGTTCATCAGACTATTCTAATAATTTCTAAAGCATTCATTGATGTTTTAGTTGGTATGGTCTTTTGTTTGATGGACTTTTCTGTAGCCAAGTGATGGCCCTCTATCAACTGTGTTTTGAAACAGGGAAACACATCCATCTGTTCCCATAATTCACTCGTTGCATTGATGAGCATCAAATCCATATTTCATTTAACAATGCATCTTTGATGCCTTTCCATGTGAGAACATAATAGATCTACTTCATTGTTTCTAATGACAGAATAGTATCTCATAATATAGATATAACACAGATCTTAACTATCAAGTCCCCTACTCTTTAAATTTTTCCAGTGTTTTGCTATTCCAAATAGTGGTGCAAAACATCCTCTTACATCTTTGTGTACTTCAGAGAATATTTTTGTAGAATAGATTTATAGATGAGAAATTGTCAGTTCAAAGTGTACCTGCTGATCAGTAATTTATCCACTTACAAGAAATACTACATACATCCTGTGTGCACATGCACTGACATACATATTTATTTTCACCTGGAAATACAAACCTAGATGTAAACACATGTGGACACTAAATTCATTCTAAAACTCATTTGAGAATTTGGTACTATGAGGGCATATATCCAGATACTCCCAATCAAAGACACAGCCAGCTGAACAAGAGAGAGGAGTGGCAAGGTACCGGGGGTGAAAGAGAAGGAGAAGAGGAAAGGATGGTGTTCCAGAAAAGTGTCAGTATTTACTTGTCTGGAATGAGTGTCTGTTTATCAAACTTCGATAAAACTTTTTGAGTGTTGTGGTTATTGTTTCCTTATTGTCCTTCCAAGAATACTTTATATTTTTCTGAGAATTAAAGATAATTTCTCTACTTAATCTTTGAGGTGGTTCCCCCCTTGTATGAGAAGAGCTAATGCTCAGCAGAGCATACCTTTTCAGGAGTCAAGGAGTTTAAAAAATAAAAAGGATGAAAAGAAAAATGAGTCAGAGAACTTCTGCCTGTGAGTCCGAGTCAGCTTAGTGAGTTAAAAAAAAAAAAAAAAACCATGTGAGGAGACCTGCCTGGAAAAACTGCTGAATGGAAATACATGAGAATAGCTTATAGATGTTGATGGCACATGAAGAATTTTCATGTCTTTTTAGAAATGGTTAGCAGCCACTCCTAACAGTCCTGTGACGTCACAGAAACCCTGACTCTTGCTTGTCCTTCTCATTCTCCTTTAAGCCCATCCCTTCTCCTTTTCATATAGGACTTTGGCACAAGGCGGTTAGGAAGAGAACAGGAGAGTTGCTCAAAGGAGGGAATAAGGCAAGGTGTCGTGCTGTTCTACCTGGTGGGCCGTGTTTGGCTAAGACTCAGGCGGTCTTTTTGGAGGAGATGCTGCTTGGTAAGGGGGGCCTCTGAGCACTCGACTACTACTAGCAACTCAAACATGTGGGACCGCTGGAAAGAAAAACACCCCTGGATGGGGCGAAGGTTGAGTTCAGTTTTATTTTTTACTCTGTGTGTGTGTGTGTGTGTGTGTGTGTGTGTGTGTGTGTGCGCGCGCGCGCTTGCACGTGAGTAGTTGTCAGGGAAGGGTAATGATAACCGTGTGTGTTGAAAAGACATGAACGTTAGCAGAATAGTGGATGCAACTTTATTATATTCATGCTCATTAAGGTGGAAATTTTAATTTTATTGGCATTAGAGAAAAAGAACCTTCGGAGTTGAAGATGTGGTGTAGTGCAAATTGCATGGAAGTTTCTAGTGTCCTCAGTTTTCACAGATGTAACTTTCTGAGAAAAATCTCCTTTTGACTGACCTATTTCAAAGCTTGATTGTTTTTTTTTTTAAAGCAGTTTAGAAAATTGGAGCTAACATGAATTCCCCCTTTCTCAACAGCGAAAGTGTTTTAAATATGCTTCTCATATTGCTCAAATTCTAACTGTAACTTCTTTTGGATTCAATCTCGAATCTCTTGGAGAGTTTAGATACAGCCCACATATAGTCCTGTATAAAATGCTATGTATACTTCACTATTTTGTTTTTGTAAAAAGTGGCATTTGTATTTTTAAAAATAGAGATTACTTTCCCCTCTCCCGCGTTAGGAAATGCGCCTGCTCAGCCTGCTGGGTGTGGCTCCGGATCATTCCGCTTCAGCGTGTCTCTCAGGGCCAGGTGACCTGTATTACAGTCTCCCCCATTAAATGGCAGTTAGAGACACCAGTCCAGGGCACACATCCACCAGGCAACTTACTCGAGACATGTTCTTCTCTCTAAATCACTCTAATGCAAAGTTCATTTTTGGAAATAAAATTTCAGTTGGATCTCAAGGACCCTTTAATGAGACCCTAGTAGTATTTTAAAACATTGGCTCAAGGGACCCAGTTAAGAAAGTAAGTTTAAATGACTGCAAAAAGTTTGCTAAAGTTTCTTTGAGGCAGACTTGCTCGCTTGTTTGTAAACCTCAGAGGTATCAACACATATAATGTCTATGCATTTATAACAGACACATGGTTCTTCTCACCTAGACACCCACCTTGTCTTAATAGAAGCAACATGGATTTAGTCAGGCAGCCCTGGATTTGAATCACTTTACCACTTCTGTGGCTTTCAGCAGATTATATAGCCTCTGTCAGCCTCAGTTTCCTCAGCTATAGAATAAAAATAATACCTACAGTTCGGTATTGCAGTGAGGATTAATTCAGAGTAACTTTGTAAAACTTCTGCCCATATTAAACGTTTGGAAAACACTAGTTTCTATTTCCATTTTTCTTGTGTGTTGGTTGTTGTTATTTAGTTTGTTTTCTTTCTCACCCTTTGATTTCTCCTTCACTTTAAGTCAAATGTGATCTTCCTGTAATATGTAAATCTGAACTCTGCCAACAGAATTTTTATAAACAGGGCTTTTGAATTTTCTTGGCAAACAGCCGCCCATTCAGTTCAGTCCCTGATCAACATCTTGTTTCTCAATTCCTGTGTGCTCCCTCAAATCTACAGGGGGATCCCTCAGGGTCACTGTTTCACAGGGGCTCAGGATACCCCTTTAAAGGGGTACCCTCTAAGGCAGTCATCTGTTTCCCTGGTAAAGAGCCTAATGGCATCTTCTTGGCAAGTTCATCATATTTATTCATTCTGACCAGTGCGAGGATTTTCCCAAATTGTCATGTCTTTGCAGGGTTTTTCTTACCCTTATGTGCCATAAATGTGGTACCATTTAATACACTTGTTTTTGCTAATGTCAATGAAATCCCATTATAAATAATCCCAAGGAAATCTGCAGATTATTTTACTGGTTTGAAGTAAGAGGACTGTTCCCTGAAACGTGGAGTCGCTTTGGTACACAATTTGTAAAAGTTAAAACGTGGTATAATGTGATTGACCCATGGGTCTCTTTTTGTACAGACTGGAGCTTGCTGAGAAGAAACCCAAAAAGGGAGCAGAGCCCTGCATTTGGCAATTCGGCCCCATCCTGCAACATTAACTCACAGAGCAGTTTATTTCATTGTGACACTGACTCACTCTTCCTCTCTCCACTCCCATTGCCTACTTCTGATGTGCTCTGTCCCCACTGATTCTAGGGTCACACTGCCTTATGCCTTCTTCCTTCTAAGGGGGGAAGAGAGCTCATCTCTGTTAATGAAAGTATAAAAACAGAAATGCCATCACTTTTAATGCAAACAATATATGTTTGTTGAATGTATGAATACAACAACTTGGAATAGCTGCTGACAGTGTTTCCAAATATTTTGGGCCTATTTAAGTAAAGAAATGAATAATTCGAAACTGGCATTTTCCTCCTCCTCTTCCTCTTCTTCTTCTTCTTGTTCTTTTTGCATTAGCAATAAATGTGATTTTTTTTTTATTTCAGCATGTTATGGGGGTACAGATGATCAGGTTACGTATGATGCCCTTACCCTCCCTCCCCCTCCAAGTCCGAGCTTCAAGTGTGTCCATTCCCCTGGAGGTACGCATAATGTGAATGATGAAACCGTAACAACAAATTCTCATGCTTAAAGAGTGGTTGCCTCTGGAGAGCAGGATAGGGAGCAGGTCTGAGGGCTTAGGTTGTCCATTATAAACCATTCTGCGTGCTTTCTTTCTTCTGACCAGACGTATGTATTGCTTTGATTCTTTTCTGATATCTCCCTTAAGTAGGCTCAGTCCAGTTTCAGGGAAATCTATTGAGTGCCTTGTGCCAGGCATGGTGCTGGTTGTCCAGGGCTCAAGGATGAATAAGGAAAAGCTCTTGCTTGTGAGTTCATGGCCTAGTTGAGGAGACAGAACAGAACAAAGACAGATAATATTTAAATATTAAAAATATGACATTGGCTAAGAAAGAGGTTAAATATCTTCTTCTCCAGACATTTTATTTATGCTTTTGTTTTTAAATTGTCTTTATGATGAGAGTATCTCAACAGAGTTCTCTCTCACAATTTTGGATTTAGTGGAAAAATAGATGAGATTTTATTGTTACCTTAATTTCCCCAACATGGAAGATTTTGGAATGAGGAAGGACACTACAAAGAGAGAGGCATAAAACCAGTCATGAGTTTTATTCTTCTATTTTCACTCTGGACATGAATGCACAACAGTCTAGAGCAGCCTTGACTCATAATTTGGAACAACGTTGTGTAAGTGCCAGGCCATGATTTCCAGAAGCCCACAGCTGCCAGTCGCTATGTCAGAGCCAGAAGTTTCCACTGCCTTTTGGCGATTCTGGAACACCCAAGAACAAAGTCATCTTATTAGAAGGTATTCCCAGTTTGAGTTGGAGACAAGCCACGCATCTCTCTCAGGCTCCACACCCACTGGTTTTACTGAAAAAGCTTCCAGACTCACCCAGGGTCTGTTAGACCAGTGGTCCCCAACCTTTTTGGCACCAGGGACCGGTTTCATGGAAGACAATTTTTCCATGGATGGGTGGGGGGGCGGGGGAATGGTTTCAGGATGATTTAAGTGCATTACATTTATCATGCAGTCCAACCACTCCGCTAATGATTATCTGTATTTACAGCCACTCCCCAGTCCTAGCATCACTGCCTCAGCACCACTTCTAATCATCAGACATTAGATTCTCATAAGGAGTACACAACCTAGATCCCTCACATACGCCGTTTACAGTAGGGTTCATGCTCCTACGAGAATCTAATGCCACAGCTGGTCTGACAGGAGGCAGAGCTTATGCGGTGATGTGAGTGATGGGGAGATGCTGTAAATACAGATGAAGCTTCCTTAGCTCGCCTGCTGCTCACCTCCTGTTGAATGGCTTAGTTCCTAACAGGCCATGGTCCAGCAGCCATCCATGGCCCGGGGGTTGGGGACTACAGTGTTAGTCATATTGGAGTGAATCTATCAGATCGTGCAGTAGTTAATGAGGCCATGTTTTCCTTGAGGACCACAGAAGCATCATTCTACATATCATCAGATTGCACCACCATGCTGATTTTTAAAATACCATAGAAATATATTATTAAAACATCATTGAAATAAAGATGCATGTTTAGTGGTTCTCTATCTATTCCTGTGTCTTATTCAAGAGGCAATTTACTTAAATTTGTACAAAAATGCTTTCAGGCTTGCTTAATTTTATGGGTTTGTGATTTCCACATCACTGAAAGTATCTGGAATTCCTATGATACAAAGTGAATCTTGTTTCTGCAAACTAGTAGGTAAATGCTTTGTTAGGATCTAAGGAAGTACTTGATTTGTGCAAAAACGAATGAATATGATTGCAGAGATAAAACATAAACTGAGATTGGGGATAAAAAGGAGAGTTATACCAAAATGAAAGTTGACATATAGATTATCTTTACTTATTCATTTAAGGCTTGCCTCGCACACCATAGGTGAAATAGGTAACTCTCTCTGTTTTTTTGGTTCACTTCAAGACTATATAGTATTGAAATTTTAAATAAATAAGCCAGAAAAACCCTAAAATACTTTATTAAAAGCCACCTGTCTATAATTTATTATTATAAAACTAATATTTTATTGTTATCAATCAGTGAATGGTCGTAGTTTTATCTTCCCTGACTGACTAATATAGTTCTTTCTAGCTCACTTGAAACCAATTTCTTTGGCTCAGATAGCTTTCACTTTAGTTCCAAATTTCCAGGGACATTTGGGGTCAAAATCTTTTTACAGACATTTTCCCTCGACTGCTCTAGCTGGATCTACCTCAGTCAGAGTTTATCGGCTGGGTTTAATGTGCTCTGGCTTCTCCTTGTATTTGCTTCTGATTTCTCCCTTGAAAGCGGCAGAAGCAGAGAGCGTGATTATTATCGTGTAGTAGGGCTCCGTATTCAGAATGCAAAATCCCTACGCATAAATGCTATCTTTTCTGAGAATTTCCTGCCCCACTTTCTATTTTTTGAGAAGACAAAATTGACTTTCTTTCTGACTTCTTCAGAAATCTCTTATAGTGACTGGTATTTTCATCTGCTGGCACCTCTGACAATGACTATTGCAGTGTGCTCAGATGGAACACAGGGTGCTAACATTTCATCTTCTAAAAGACATACTTTCTCTGCAAGAGTTTTTTTCTCTGATGAAACCATCATATAGACCATTTAATGGGAAACTCAAAAAGACTTTAGAACACAATTTAATGGCCATTTAGTCAAACTGCAGCAATTGCTTTTGTCCCTGAGTACGAAGGAGGTGGCCGGAGGAACGTTTGTCCGTGGAGGAGGAAAAAGAGTACAAGGGTGTGAGGGTCCCGAGGAGGGCTAGGGCGTGGGGGTTGGGGCAGAAACTCAGGGCACCTTGTGCAATAAGCCAAGCGGGATTTCGCCTGGGGCTTATACCCTCAGTCGGGGTCACCTCCCTTTCCCCTGAGACCGTGCCCTTTGCTTAATTTTTGTTTGGTTTTGAAGCAGCTGGAGGGGTATTTTTTGCTCTGAGTCAGTGCTTAGATATTTCAGAAACTGCTTCTTGAGAATCCTCTATTATCATCCCCCTAGGTTTCAGCACAGTGTGACAAGGTTGCTTCGCTATGTGTGTGTGTTTAAATGGTTACAAAAATAAACCATTCACCCCACCCCTTCCCACTACTGAGTCCTGTGCTCCCTGGCAGCAGCTGTCCGCTCCTCAAGCTTTTCTTCTGGCATTTACTCACCTCCACGTTTCTGAACACAGTGTTGATGCTACAAGGAACTGAGCTGCCAGTTGCAGACATTAGGTATCCATCTTTCTAAGAGATGCTAAGGTTTGAGACCTAACATACTTCCTCTTCCTCTGGCCTCCTCATACATTCACAGTGAAGTTCTTGGTGACATTAGTGATCAGATTATTTGTAGTGGAATATTATATGACATTGTAAGTAGTAGTGAACGTTTACTGGGTACTTTGTAGGTGCAAGACACTGTTGAAGTATTAACTCATCTTCATAAGAACCATACTGTTATTCTTCCCGTTTCACAGATGTCCGCATGGAGACATGGGTTAAATGACTTTCCAAAGTCATATGGGTAGGAGTTGGTGGAGCCAGACTTCAAACCAAAGCAAATTGGGCTCCAGAGTCTGCTTTTAACCACTGCACCCTTTAAATTATTATGATTTTGTAAATACTATTCGTAGTGGAGCCACATGTATACTAGCATTCCTTTCTTTTTTTTTTCCTTTAGGATACCTATTATTAGCTGGAAGGTCTATGTCCTGAATCATCCTCTAATTGTCTAACCTGTATCTCTTCATTACCTTTTGACCTGTTTTCTGGGAGATTGCTTGAACTTTACCTTTTAACTCTTCTGTTGATTTTTTATTCTGTGACATTTTAAAATCCCAACAGCTGTTTCTTATTTTTGGCATATCGTTTTGTTTTTCAGTTCCTTCTTCCTGATTGTGTATCTTGGTCCTGCCTTTCATATTGGTGGCTTTCCTCCAACGTCAGGAGATCCGCAGCCATCGGGTCACATACACGAATGCACAAGGCTCTGCGGAGCTGACAGGCACCCTCTGCGGGTGGCCCGGGCTTGTCGGGCAGTGGGCCTCCCTGCAGAGTGGTCTAGGATCTGCAGATCTGTTCAGCTGGAGGATCCTCAGATATCATCCTCTGGAAGCTTTTACCATGGGCTGGTCAGATTCTCTGAATAGGACACCCCAGACTTGTTCCTGGGGGTACATCCCTGCTACAGTGGTGCGAGAGCCACATCTGGGGCAGGGGACAGAAAGATCTCCTTGACTTTCACTCCGTTCTCCCTTTTCAGACTCACTTGTGCCCCTGCACCACCCTCACCACCCTGCGATCCCTCCACACTTGAGGGGGGCCTGAGGACTTCTCTTTCCATTTCTCTACAAAGAAATTCCCTGCTCTCCTGCTCTGCGGGGGAAGTGTGATCCCTCACTGAGTGGGAAGGAGGGATAAGTGGAATTCCCTTCCCCTTCGGGCAGTCCACTTCTAATTCTCAGTCTTTCTAGGGGCCTTGTGGGACCTGGCTGGCCTGTCCTTGGCTTTGCTCTCTGAGCCTTGTAGCTTTCTTTGTTCTAATAGGTCAGTAATGACTTGTTTATTCACTTTCCATCTTCTAGAAGACTGTTAAAATTTCTTTGCTGTTATTATCGCCTCTCCTTTTCCTTTTGCCCTTGTGGAATTTTACTTTTTTTTACCTTAATTACTTTCATTACATTGGCATTTGGGAGGGACGGGAGCAGAGATAAACACCGTGCTGATATGCCACGCTTAATGTAAGTTTGATGATAGCGCCATTGAAAATATTTGTTTACTGGAGTTTGCTTCATTTTCCCATTAGGCTGCATAACCCGGTAATAACAGTCTCAGGATAACAGGGTGAGTTCACTGTTCATTCTGCTTGAGCTTTCCTGATGTGCGCCCTTCTTCCTTTCTCAGGATCGTAAGTCCTGAATGACCTCCTCTTAGCTCTTTTCTCTTCATATCTTCATCTGTAAATGAAATGAGCTGAGAGTTGGGTTTCGAGCAGAAACTAGATCTAGATCTGACATTTAGGGAGTCTCATGTTCAGCTAGGCTTTTCCGGGCCCTTTCCTCTCAGTGGCATTCTCTGAGAACTCTGGCCCCCATACTGATTTAAATGCCTTATGCCAGCTTACGGTGTAGGCATAACTTCTCTTAGGAACAGGGATAAGGCTTTGGGGGTGAAACTCTGGCAGTGGGGTGTCTCTTTTCTCTCCTCAGCCAGTCAGGAAGCTGGATTGTTTGGGGCTTCAGAGCCTTCCAAGAAGCCCCAATAACATGTGCTGCCCATCCTTAGAGTCAGCCCAGGCCTGAGGGCTGCTTGTCTCAATTGCTTAGTAAATGATGTGGGATTCAACCCCATCATCTCCACGAAGGCTCCCACGTTCATGTGTCATTGCAGAGGCTGATGGTGACAATGGGCCAAAAGCTTGACAAGGGAACGCTTTCTGCAGGAAGGCTCTTTGGAAGCCTGGGAAGACAGGACAAGGAATACCACCAGTGAAGTATTTTGAGATTCCCAATTCTTAGACTTGCTCTCGGTAGTAACTTTGCCCGCAAGTTGGAAGAGGGCACAAGAAGTACGCTTTTCAAAATTTGTAGCAGACACAAAACTGGAGAGACTGTCCAATGGAATCGATGATAAAAATGTGTCTCCAAATGATGTAGATGTGCTGGAATGCCGGGTTAAAAATAACAAGGTGACATTTCAAAGAGATAAACGTAACATCTTATTTTGGAGTTAAAAAAATCAATGATATGTAATGATAGGAGAAAAAAACCTACTGGCAGTAGTTCTGGTAGAGAAAGACATTGAAGTTTTATTTGACTAAAAGCTCAATATACGCCACTAAATCTGACAAGGCAACTAAAAAGCTGCGTTAATGGAACCGTAATGTATTGATCTCAGGAAGTCACACCCCACTTCGATGGTTAGACTGCACCTGGAGCCTCATGTTTGCCCAGAGAAGGGCAATTAGCAAGGTGCCCGAGGGTCTGGAAGAGTCTCTCCTGAGAAACCATTGAAGGAACTGAGTATATTTAGATGGAAAAGAAAACTGTCTTCTTATTAGCTGCAAAACTTTCCACCAGTTACTTCCTCTCTGAGCCTCTGTAGCCTCCTGTGTAAGACAGGGAGATGGAGCATTTCTGTGTGGGGGGAGCCGGGGGGGTACATGGCAGGAAGTGCTGGATGGAGGGGCTGGAGAGCTGGGAGGTGGGGATGAGACAGAGAACATCTTCACGTCTCAGGATGGGCATTCAAAGTTTATCCTGTGCTGTAGGAAAAGAACACAGGCACCCTGTCTGTTATCTTTTAAACCAGAACATTCAAAGTGAAAGGCAGGCTTATTAAACACAACTGGACAAAAGGTGCAACATAGACTGTTGCAGAGACCCCAGGTAAACCAAGAGGAAAGACCACCCTGCTCATAGGCACCATCAGTAGAGGAAAACTGCCTTTGGGGTGGTGAATGCCCTGCCTTTGGAGGTGTTGAAGCAGCTGTTGTGGATCTGTTGTGGACCAGCATTTCTGCTTTGGGTGGAAATGAACTAAATGGACTTTTAGATCCTTATTAAGAACTGCTACAAGGGATGCTATGTTAGGGAATGTATGAAACAAGTTAAACAGGAGTCATCCTGGTATTTGGCAAAAAAAAGGGCAGAGAAAGGAACTTGGACCTTTTCTTACCTATAAATTTCCTTCTGAAGGATGAAACTAATTTAAGGATTCAAATCTGTTCACCTGGAACAATAATGTTGGTGTGTTCAGAGAGTTTATTAAAAACACTGATTCCCAGGTGACCCCTGGACTTAAGGAGTCAGAGGAAAGGTGGGACACTTTAAGAAGCACGATCTGTTTTAGGGCAACACCATTCACATCTAGGGCGAACGTGTAAATGCTGTATATTTATTAAATATTTGCTAGATCCGTACCTGGATCTGCGATAGCATCTGATCAAAGTCAGCCTCAGAGCCATCACTTGACACCTTTGGAGGCTTAAAATAAATGTGTTGATATTCAAACACTAAACAAATGCCAAAGGAGGTAGATAACTTGTCCCTTAGTTAGCGCTCTGGTTTTCAGGCCCAGACTTCTCTATCCTCACTGGTTAGAAGTATTATAACATGCTTTTATAGTTGTTATAAGAGGTTGAAAATTGCTCCGTGTTGAGGGTAGAGCCCTTATTGAGGACTAGGTGCAGACAGGCATGACCTGAAATTCTCCTTGGTTGAGGAAGGTGTAAGCAAACACCAGCCTGAGTCACTTGATTCAAGCTTTTTAGCCCAGATGAGTTGCATTCTAGGTACAGAGAGAAGCTATTGAATTGCTATTTAGAATCTTTGGGGAGAATCACAGCTAATAAATGGGACAGGAGCTGGAAAGCTGAGCTAGGCAAACATTTTCTAGGCTTTCAAAAATGAGAAGGCTGTGGATTTCATGCATGCTAGATGAGAGAGTCTGACATCATTTCCATGAAACATTCTTGAACAGGTTATGAAATAGACCATTTGTGAGTATTTGGACAGGAGATGAGTGATCCTTCAATGCAAGCACTGGCCCACTGAGAATGTTTAGCCAAAGCAGCATGATTTCTTTTCAGGAAATTTAAAGCTGCAAAGCCTTAAATAGAGTAAATATGGCAGATACCACATGTTTGGGATCCAGCAAGACATTCAACAGTGTCTGTGTCGATTCACTTCACACCCCAAGCTTCTTGGACGAGATTGATATGTGCAAACTATATAAAAGGACAGTCAGAGAGCATCGTCCTCATTTTAATGATTTTTATAGTGTTTCATAGGCATGCAGGCTTTTGACAATGGTCATTTGGGTGCTTATAAAAGTATAAAAGTTTCTCGTCCTTAAGATTTCTCGTGTGGACTCCGTATGTTGGGCCCCTCGTTGACACTTTTTATCAGTAACTTCGATGAGGATAAAGAGAACATGGAGATCAAAATTTTAGGTGACAGGAAATTGAGAAGGATAATGAATTCTTTGGATGAGGCCATAAGGTTTGAACAGATATGAATGGTTGGGACAATGGAGCTAGATCCTACTAAGATCATTCTTTGTCAGTCACTCCACAATATTAAATTCCCTGTTTGTCAGGAACTTGTCTAGGTGCTGGGATTAGAAAATGCACACACCATAGCAGGGAGAACAAGGGGCAGACAGGATCCTGTAACAATGCTTTGGTGGAGGTAAGCCTTGGCTGCTGTCGGAGTGCAGATAAAATGAACCTCATGAAGGTTTAGGGAGGGTAGGGAACTGGGGAGAGTTACTGAACCAAGCAAGGCATTCTGGAGAAGGCAGTGTTTGAACAGTTTTGAAAAATGAGGAGTTAGCTGTGATCAATGCTGGGGTGAGGGTGTTTCATATCCAGGGAGCAGCTATCATGGTGCAGTGCCAAGGGGCAGTGGGACCTGCTGTGTGAGACAACGTGGAAAACCAATTTACAATGGTCATTGATGGCAGAGAACTGGAACAGAGAGAGGTGTTACATATTTTTCTCACTTTAGCGTTCCCTGCTGCTGGAGGATAGAATGTGAGAAAGACCGCAGGGTCCTGAAAAGGAGCAGTTGTAACATGAAGGGCGTACTCTCCTATCTTAGAGACCAGCATTTTCCAAACTTATCTGATCATTAGAATCACTTGGCACTTATTAAAAGTGTTATTTCTCCACTCCCTTGGAGAATCTGATTTCAGCTGTGTTAGGTGTGACCCAGGAATCTGTTTAAGAAGATCCAGAGTTAAGTTTGGGAAATAACTGTTATAGTCCGTGGGGGGCTGTTGAAGGTTTAATATTGGGAAGGAACATTATCATATTGGCATTAAAATGGGCTATTCTGGCTGCCATGTAAGGAAAGATTTGAGAGGAGTAAATACTTTTAATAATCTAGGCTAGAAATGATGAATGCCTTCA
>CAUYSK010061884.1:0-12456 GCA_963575035.1 Avahi laniger | reverse complement strand
AAGATGAAGGCTAGAACAAAGAAGGCATTGCTTGGCTTTGAACTCCAGGAGAGAGTTTAAGTCCATAGCAAGATAATAGCCTATGCAAAAATGCCATTAGTTGTAACATATGCACTAGGAAAGAAAAAAATGCTGCCAAGTAATGAGAACCTATCATCTATTACAAGATGCATCCTAATTTCAGAGACGTTAAAACCTGGTGAAAAAATGTGCCAGGCATTGTTGAGAGGGACAAGGGATACTTTGTGAACTCCCCAAACTGGGCTTTACATCCCAAGAGTCATGGAGGAAGACTGGACCCATAAACCTAGAGTAAGCAGGGCTGGAGGAGGACCGTGGAGACCTTCCTACCGCACAGGCAGGGGGGCCCTTCTGGTGGCGAGCGGGATAAGCCCACAGGCAAAGGAAAAGAGAAAGAAAGAGCTCAGCTCTACAGTCAAGCCTGGAAGGAGGAGTAGAAGCTGAGTTGTGGGGCTGGTGTCCTCGTCCCTCAGGAGTAGCCTGGCAGAGGTGATCCCCTTGACGAAGTGGCGCTATTAGCCAGGCATCATGATGTGCGCCTGTAGTCCCAGCTACTCGGGAGGCTGAGGCAGGAGGATCGCTTGAGCCCAGGAGTTTGAGGTTGCTGTGAGCTAGGCTGACGCCACGGGACTCTAGCCTGGGCAACAGAGTGAGACTCTGTCTCAAAAAGGAAGAAAGGAAGAAAAGAAGAAATAAAGAAAGAGAGGAAGGAAGGAAGGAAGGAAGAAAGAAGGAAGGAAGGAAGAAGGAAGGAAGGAAGGAAGGAGGAAGGAAGGAAGGAAGGAAGAAAGGAAGGAAGAAAGGAAAGAAGGAAGAAGGAAGGAAGAAAGGAAGGAAGGAAGGAAGGAAGGAAGGAAGGAAGGAAGGAAGAAGGAAGTAGTGCTTAGTGAGACTGAGCTCCTGCTGGAGACCGAGCTGCTTCCAGCAGAGCAGTAGAAGCTGCCAAGAATTCCTCGGCCTTAAAGGGGGGCATTTGAAGTTGCTGAAAAGACCAGTGGAGCAGCAGAGGCCTGGAGAGGAACCAGGAGGCCAAGTCTTGGGGCCTCACCTCTACAGGCAAAAGCAAAGCCCGCGGTTATCAGCACCGGGTGGCTGGATGCCCCAAACCCCAGGTGAGAGTACAACAGACACACACTGGCCAGGGTGCAGCAAGGACCCAAAGACGGGCATGGCCACTGACCAAGCAGGGTGAGACATCCCACCGGGGCCAGCTCCACGATGCCAGGCCGAGAGGTGATCCCTGCAGGAGTCTCAATCAAAGCTGGGGCCTGAGAGAAGCAAGAGGAAGAAACCCTGAAAAGCTATTTGCCAAGACTTACTAAGATTGAAAGTAAACTGTAAGAGAAATAATAATACCTGTATTTGGCTAAAAACCTTGACTTGGACCAAGGTTTGTATTTATTCTTACATTTAATCATTAAGCAAGTTTTACTGAGCACATGCTACATCCCAGGCAGTGATCTAGGTACTTGGGGTGTGTCTGGGAACATCAGACAAAATCGCTACCAACGTGGAGCTTAACATTTTTACAGGACGTGGACAGATGATAAAAGGCAAATATAATAAAGAAGGAAGTTACTTAGTATGTGAAAAGGTGAACGTGCAAGAAAATAAGTTTCTGCTTCAGGAAGCCTGCACCTAAGAACAATATTGTGTTTAGTTACAAAATATATTTGTCCCATCTGAGCCCCTAACCTTTATGCCAGCACTTCCTCCCTCCATGCAACGCGGAAGAACAGAGAAGTGAACACAAATAGGTCTCACGCTCAAGGAATTGACAAGCACCCGCGAGTTTAAGCAATGAACTTCACGGAGCCAGGAGTCATGTCCTTTCCTGCACGTAACAAATGTCTGCGAGGTACCGAGTAAGAAACATGCCGAGCGCTGGGCACTCGCACACAAGACACCACAACACACACAATACAACACACACAACACACTCTCACGCAACACACACAACACTCATACACAACATGCAATGTACACTTGCTCGGCACACGCAAAAGCCACACACACCACACACAAATTCACATCTCACACATGTAAACACACTCACGTAATACGTACACAGCACACACCCCAAAGTCTTCATGCTGAACTATTTTCATTTTTTTTCTTTTTTCTTTTCTTTTGCTGACCACTATACTAACCGGGATGAAGTATTGTATTTTCGTTTTCAAGACCACTGAGAGATATAGGTTGATCTGGCCAAATAAGCACTGGAGGTTAATCGGACTGGGGTGTACCTTAGGGGGAGGTTTTCAGCCTGAGCCGTTTCAGAATAGCCCCGTTGATCACCTGAGCTGGCAGAGGGGCCATCACAGAGTCCTGACAGGGGATTAGTGACCATGAGAACGATTTATGGAGAGTAGAATGGCGTTTGCCTGTGGAGGCGGGAGGGAAGGGAGATGTTGATCAAAGAGTACAAATTTCCCGTCATGAGATGAATAAGCTCTGAGAATCTTCTGTACAGTGTAGTGACTGTATACTGTATACTGAATAACACTGTATTGTGTTCCTGAAATTTGCTACGAGAGTTCGTATTAAGAGATCTCACCGCACACAAAAAAGGTGACTATATGAAGTGCTGAATGTGTTAATTAGCTTGATTGTGCTAATCATTTCACAATATGTGTGTGTGTATATATATATATATCAAATCATCATGTTGTATGCCTTAAATATATATAATTTTTATTTGTCAATTATTTCTCAGTAAAGCTGAAAATAATGTAATAAAAGAAAAGAAAATCTACCTATACAACCAAGAGCTAACAGGCTGGACTTGTTATATAATTTTCCATTAAGACTCTTCCAACCATGTCCCTGCTGGGCTGAGAAGGCCGTCAGGCACCAGATCCATCTTTCCAGACATGTGGTGCTTAAATGAATGCTACCATTGCACTCTGAAATTGTGTCATTAGAGATCAGTTCCAGAAGTTAATCTCACGCAGTTAAGTTTTTAAAACAATAACCTACTGACTGCACATTGGTTTTCTGATTTTCAGAAGACCAAAAGAAGTGCCATTTAGATTCCATAGTAAATATCCTCACTTCACAGGAAGTACCAAGCGTCTTGAGAGGGAAAACCCTCCATGGACAAAGAAATACTTTTGCAATGCAGTAAGGAGCTTGTTTTAATGAAGTATGCTTGAATTTTTCAAAGAAAGGCACCACCTGACTTCAAGACAAAGTTACAGTTTTTACCATTATCCTCCCTAAATGTTTTCTTTGCACCTTGTGGAGTTGTATAATTATTTTGAGCAATCTAAAAATATATGTGAGATAGAGAAAAGCCAACTATTTTTCCTTTTCTATACTCACACCACAAACTTCTATGACCAGATGTGGAGGGCTGTTTTTTCCCCACCAAACAATTCTCTCACACCAGCTGGGTGTCCTACAATTCAGTTCAGTCCTGGTGCTAACTCCAGTTGAGGGCTCAGGTTAAGGGCAAGATTGCCCCCCACTTCAGACACCAGCTGCAAGCATCAGGTTGTCACCTGTACATCTGGCTGGCTGGCTATGAATCAGGGCTCCTACAACACCCCGAGGTTTTGGTAATTTGCTAGGATGGCTCACAGAACTCAGTGAAATGTTTATGTTTACTGGCTTGTTATATAATAAAGACTGTGATAAAGGATACAGATGATCAGCCAGATGGAGCAATGCATAGGCAAGGTACATGGGAAGGGATGTGGAACTTCTGTGCCCTCTCCGGGTGGACTACGCTGCACATGCTCAGCAACCCAGAAGCTCTCTGAACCCTGTAGTCCAGGGATTTTTATGGAGATTTTATTATTTAGATATGACCAATTATTAACTCAGTCTCTAGTCCCTTCCTTCTCCCCGGAGGATGGGGGATGGGACTGAAAGCCCCAAGTTTCTAACCATGGCTTGGTCTCTCTGGTGACCAACTCCTGGGACTCAGGAGCCCATCGAGGGTCATCTCATTAGAACAAAAGATGCTTCCATCACCTGGGAAATTCTAAGAGATTAGCTCTGTGCCAGAAACCAGGGGCAGAGACCAAATATATATTTTTATTATGTCACTATATACACACACACACATATATATATATAGCACATATATATATATATATATGTATGTATCTTTTCTGGATACTTTACAAATATTTTTGTAAATGTTTACAATGCCAGAGGACTTATTTACAATGCCTCTTTATCATGCCAGAGGACTGATTTTGATGGAAAATCCCTAGGAGGTCACAACTTTGGTACTCTTCCAAGGTCTTAACGCTTGAAACTCAAGTGCTCCGAAGACTGGACAGAGTCAAGGTTTTCTGTTCAGCGTTGTTCCCACACATGCTAATACCGTTTCTGAGAAATCCTTAGCACACATCTCTGAGGGGGCCGTACAGACCTGGACCACATGTAAGCAAGCAACAAGCTGCCTAAAGTTCTCTTTGGAATAAAGTGAAATTCGCTTCAATAAGTAAGTAAGCAGAGAACATGCCAGAAGACAGGATGGAGATTCAAAGACAGCTCCTTGAGTACAGAAGTAACTGAGGGGGAATGTTGGCAGCTGTATAAGGATTGGAAGTAAGTAAACCATAATATTTGCATCCATTTTATTTTGTAATGTCACCAGACAGCTAAGCAACTCATGCCCGTGCCTGTAGACGCCACAAACATCATTAAATCACTGACAGGAGAGGCCTGAGGTGACTTCCAGGCCACTCTGAGCCCTTTCAGTCTCACCTCCCTCATCTGTTCATGGGGATGACAACGCCCACCTTGCAGGATGGTAAATACAGATGAGGTGCCGATGGCGGTGATTGGCACTTAGTCGGTCCTTTGTGTTGTTATTTGGTCACTCCAGAAATAGATGGAGGAAGTGCTGGGATTTCAGGTGTACCATAAATGGAGTAAGGATGTCTTCCTAATCCCAGATTGGACATGTGGTTTGATGAGAAAAGGTGTAGGTATGAGACAATATTGCTCAATATTTAAAACCAAGATGTTAAAACTAAGACCTTTCAATATTTTATTTTCTTAGTCATGTGTCTAAGATTCGCATGCTGAATTAAGCATTACCTTTTAAAAGTGATTTTTTTCTTCCCCCTTTATTATATTCTTTCAAACTCAGTCAAATACATATCACAATGGAATTATGAATTAACATGACAACAGTAAGAAGTGGAACTGAGAAACTAGAGACATGCAAATTTTACTGAGGAAAATGTTAGCTTGGTTGTAAAGAAAACTCTAGGACCAAGAATAGAAAGTCTGCTAACATGATTTCACCATTTCCCCCAATGGAAGGAGCGGCAAACCCAAGAGGGAGTTTTTCAGGACAATGGACGACTTTCCTGTTACTATTGTTATTGCTCCTGGTGTTTATATCCTCTAATATTTCTAACACAGTGCAAAGCACTCAGTAAATACTTTTTGATAATTTAAAATCAGACTTAGATAAAGCGATCTCAACTATAGAGAAGTTGATCTCTCTCTACTCTAATTTTGAGCTGAATCACAGCAGTATTTACGAACTTTCTTATAAATAAAATTCTCAGAACACATTGAACAGCAATTAGATGCAATAAAAGTAATCCAGAAATGTCATTTGCAGAAAAGTCAGCCATTTATGCCAAAGTCTGCCTGACTCTTAAATTTTATATTTATATTTTGAAAAGGAAAAAGAAAAAGTAGTTACCATATTTACTTAAGAGCCAATGTGGCCAAGAAGTGTTCATACTCTCCTAATGCTCCAGCCTCTTAACCGGCATGTATTTTTCTTTCCGTCTTCCGGGTTTCACTGCTATTTTTGCAAGACCAACATTATGTTGGGAGCAGGGGAAGAAAAGCTCTTAAACTTCTTTCTCAGAAGGGAGGTTAAAGAGAGACAAAGAAAATGTTAGAAGTTAGAGAAAAGGAGAGAGATGACCAAGGCTGCATGCAAGGGAAAGTTCTGCACTATCCTACCGTAATTCACCTCCCTTTTCAATGCAAAGCTGACGAGGCTGTAACTGTGCCACCTACGTGGGCTTCTTTTGCACCTTGTTAAAACAGACAGTGGGACACAAACACAGTTTTCTTCTAAACAATCCAGATTAGCCGGATAAGTAGTGCTGAGCAAGCCCCTACTTGCCCTTTGCTTCAACCCTGAGTGTCAAGCCCACCATGCAGGGCTCCCCACCCCTCCTGAACAAAGCCCAGACCACTCAATCTAGTGTTCCAGATCCCCAGCCATTTCTCTTGACCCCACCTGTTTGGAACACGTTTCTTCCCTTGCGCTTGACGTATCTATGCTTATTGAGTACCAGTGTCTGTGCATATTCTCCTAATTTCTACCTGTCACCTTGCTTGTGTAGATTCTGGGTAGAGTACCCAGAATACCATCCTTCTTCCTCGACTTCTCCCACTTCGAGACCCATCCTAAATATTACGTCACTCCTTTCCGAGGGTGCTCTGGGATTTTCCCACTTCTCCAACCAGTAGAAACCAGCAATTCTCTCCCCTCCTCCAAAACCTGTGGTTCTCTATCTCCCCCTCTGATGGCACTTGGCTGCCCCTACTTTGTACTACTTGAGTTCTTCTCTTCTCTGCTGCCCAGTTAAGATGCTCAAAGGTAGGCTCTATCTCTGACTACAGCTTGAACAGAGCAGATGTTTAAATATTTGCCAAATGAATGAAAGTGGCTACGTTTACACTGCTTATGTCCACAGTGCCTTAAAAAGTTGAAAGCACATTATTAAGTAAAGAGCTTTCGATAAATTCCAATGACAAAGCTTTCTGGGAAAATAGGCCCAAATTCCCCTAGGAGGTAGGATTTGGCAGTGACTATGGACAGCCTTGATCTAGCCAGCTTCTTGTGTACTTGGGTAATTTGCTTACTTGATGGCTGTCTACTTCTCTGGTCAATGGTTCTCGACCCACATTATACTAACTGCGTGGATAATCACCTGAGGAGTTTTAAAAACCCAGGCTGCATCCGGACCCATCACATCAGAACTTCTGGGGGTGAGGTCTAGGAATCAGAATTTTCAAGGCTTCCCAGGTGATTTCAATATGCAGCCAGGCTTGACAACCACTGGCCTATGTCCCAGAGAGTGATGATATTCAGCTGATGTTTGTCCTCTTTGCACGTAACTGAGTCCGTTCATTAAGGTAGCAACATCCATTTTCAACACTGATCCAGCAGACAGGGGTGAGGCTTAAAAAGAGAGTTCAACTCCATGGACTTATTCCCACATACCAGGTTTCCCTAGAACAATAATTTACCATCTGGACATCAGTTCCAGACTGAAGGAAGTGTCTGCCTCTACCTCCAACCCCTGGCATTTTTCACTTTTCTATGAACTTGTTTTCTGTACATTATGGCATATTACCTTACTGACTTTTTTAAAAATGTCAATCGAGGTGGAAAAAGTTTAGAATTCTGATCTTGCAGTTAAATAAATCTGAGAGTTTGAGGTTGATGATAAACATCCAAGCACGGTGAGTGATGCCGAGTGTAATTTCCCACATTATTACAATAGCAGCAAAGTGACCTCCCCTTCTCCCTGTGAGTCAGCTCAGGAACCCACTGTGCTAATCTAGAGAAATGCCTAAACCATGAGGGAAATTTATTCAAAGAGGTCATCATAGCAAGTTCACATGAGATTTTTCAAATCAATTAGGTTTCAGTACACATTCTGTCACCACTGACTATAATCATATATTTTCCCTCCAGGAAAGAAATCCTGTGAATCTTTGCATATGGTTTTTAGATTCTTTTTTTTTTTTTTTTTTAGTTGCCAGAGACACATTTTTAAAGTTAGTTAGCCCGATCCAACATAAAATACATCTGTTGTCCTGGGATCTATGTCTGCTTCTTTGCTATATCCTTGTGAATGAGATAATAGGATTGATTTATAACACTTAACAGACAGATAATACTATTTCTGAAACCAGGTCCCCCCACACACACGCTTCAAGCAGAATCTGTTTAACTATTTCAGAGAAACATCTATCGAGTTCCTCTTGTACTTGGATTTGTACTTTACTGCTATATATATTTCATTTGTATTCATTTTGGCTTGAAAATTATCTACAGATCATTTCAGAGGCTAAAAAATAACACTTTCATATAATACCTGTCTAAAAACTAGCTTTCAGATACCACGTGTCATGTGGATAACACCTCTTAGAGATGCAGGAAGAGAGGCTGAATCACATGCTTGATATGAACGGACTAAGAAAAACTTCAGTGCCCAGACATACACAATGACTTTACTGACATCTTACAAAGAACTGTCTGTAAACTAGTGTTTTCTTTCTTCAGATTCCCTTATTATTTCAGCATAATGACACTGGAGAGGTTTGGGAGTCCCACAGATTCATGTTCAAATCCTGACTCTTATTTATTTGCTAAAACCTGAAGAAACTCTCCTAATAGCTTCAGTTTTCTTAGAAACAAATAGACAACAATAAAACCTTTGTAAGGAACACAGACAATGTCTGAAAAGCTCCCAGACTTTTCAGGGAGGAGATGGATGACTGCTGACCCTGGCTGGTCCTGGAATGGCCAGGCGAGGTGGGTACCTGTGCAGGGAGTCTGAATGCTGTTGCTACAGCCCCCAAGACTGGACGGCTGCTCATCGGCCTAGACCAGAGCAAGAGAGATCAAGAGGCCCGCAAATAAAATCACAGGCAATAAAAAGTCTAAGAATAGTTGCTCCAGGATTTCCAGTAAAGTTCTACCCTCTCACTAATTCCGGGAGTAGAATTAGAGAAGCCACATCAATCTCTAGGGGGCATAATCACAGCTTTGGAATGCACGGGTTCTGTGGCCCATGTTGGAAGACGTTATTGGCGTAAAAGACTGAGCAGCTCCAGTCATCAAGAGCAACACCGCTTACCTTAAACAAGAAGAGACTCCTCGATAAGAGGTTCAGCATCTTTAGAAAAAAGACAGGGGGTAACTTTTAAGCATGTTCTCTTCCAATAATTTCCCCTAAAATGATAGAAGAAGTCACACTTCCACAAATGACACAAACGTGGAGTCACCTAGCTCTATAGTAATGTCCCATTCATTCGTTCATTGATTCAGCAAATAGTCAGACATAAAAATTGCTTAAATCCTTACTGAAATTTTGGTCTTTAAAGCTAGTCATACCACTGTCATGGACCGATTGAACATAGTGTCTTACTTGGGCTGCTATAACAAATTGCCATAGACCAGGTGACTTACACAACAAACATTTATTTCTTGCAGTTCTAGAGGCTGGGAGTCCAACATCAAGGTGCAGCAGACCTGGTGTCTGGGAAGGGCCCACTTCTGGGGTTGCAGATGGCTGACTTCTTGTATCTTTGCACAGCAGAAAAAGAGCCGGCTAGTTCTATGGCCTCTGCAAAGGGTGCTACTCCCATTCACGAGAGTGCCACCCTCACACTTTAATCATCCCTAAAGGTCCCACTTCCTAATGTCACCACATAGGGATTAGGCTTCAACGAAAGAATCTGGGGGACACAAGCATTCAGTCTATTGCACACAGATCTAGGAAAACCAAAAGTCTAACAATCTATGAGTCTAAAATATTTCAATTATAATTAGCACAGGCACATTTCAAGTTTGATAAATATGTTTCTAGATGTTTCTATTGGAAATATTCGTTTTGCTGCCTCTTTTACCTGGCACTATCACATGACAACATCCATTCCAGGTTACATCTCACTGGGGCAATTCTGTCTGGGCTGAGCACCTGGAATTCGCCTGTGGGATCCCTTCTTTTCAGAAGCAAACCCTGCCTCTTTGCTCTGGACCAGGAGGCAAAGCCCGCCGAAGTGTTAGCTGACCTTGCTGTCTCCCCACTTCCTGCCCAGATGTTCCTGTGTCCACGGAAACCTGATCCGTGAGTGCCTCCTCAGGGCCGGCAGTTCCTGAGACCGTCTTCCCAGACACCTGCCACAGTGCGCGCACAAACACACAATAATCCCACTCTGTCCTGGTCACAAATAACCATTTATGACAATTTTGCCTTAAAGATAGGCCTAAGTGTCTGATCAACAACATTTTGTCTTGGTCTTCTGTGTTTCTCCTCAAGGTGGAAATACCTCTGGACTCAGAGCCACCAGGATCCCCAGCTGTGGCCCAGTGCACACCCCTTCCCCAGGACCCTGCCAACACTCAGCCTCCTAAGCAAAGCCGCCCCACAGCCATGGAACCAGAGGGGCCGGCGTGAAAGATGATATGTAGTAGAGAGATCTTCTCCTCAGTGTCTTCTCCAGATGGCAGGCTTTAGGAATTTTGCTGTATTTTGAAGCGCAGGGAGCCGTGGCTCAGAGTTGGTGGGGAGAGGGCACAGTTCCAGTTGTACTCTTTGCCCACCCAGTGGTCCCAAGGAAAGCTCTCCATTCTTCACCCCTAAAGTTGTTAAGACAACCCTACCCACACCTGGAGAAAAGGACATAAGAGAAGCTCCACTTGCAGCTTTCTCCTGAATGTCCAACCCTGAAGGACTCCCCAGCACCCAGCAGGCAAATAACACACGAGAGAATGAACGAGAAAGCCCTCTGTAAACTGAGTTTTATTTCTGGGAGAGGGTAGAATGTATTTTTATAAAATGTCCCATGGCTATATTTAAGCAAAGGTTTTGTCACTTGTCTCACACTGAGGACAGGGCTAGGCAAGAGATGCAGTGACCCGGGTGCCAGCCCTATGCACAATATCACCCCGGTCGTGACCTCTTGTGGCAAACATAACAAAGTCCAACCGGTTCTTGTACAAGGACCCAGGCCTCCCTGATGTCACCCAGGTGAGCATTCTGCAAGGTAAGGGTCTACCGACCTTGGCATCATCTTCTCAGCCCATGACCAAAAATCTACCTGAAACTCATAATAAAATCCAGCCTCCTCACCCCAGCCCCAAATGCCCACAGTTCTCCGGCCTCTGCCTCTGTCTCCAGCTCACCTTGAGCCCCTCCCCATCAACCCCCTTCACCAGCCACACACAGGCCCTCTCTCTGCTCCTCACACAGGGCTTTTATGCCTGTGCCCTCTGCCCTCTGCCCGTCTGGCTCCTGCTCATGCCTCAGACCTCATCCCTTTGCCTCAAAGAGTGGACCTTGGCTCCTTAGTCACTGTCTGTCTCTTTCATAGTATGAATCACAGTGTGTGTTGATTTGTGCAGCCACCTGGCTATTTCGTGTGACCCTTGCATCCCATGCCTGGACACACAGCAAGGCCTCAAAAAACAATCATTAAATGAATAAAGGTTATGATCACAAATGGTTCAAACCACTCGCATAGATGCCCAACTTCAGTCATTATATGAGATAGGAACATTTAGAAAACACACCGAGTTTACTGCTTTCCCCTTTAAGACTACTAAAGTTTCATAAAAACCAGCTTGCTGGCTGACAGGTAGGAGGAGAAACATTCTCTCAAACATTCCCGGTGGGGCTGTTAACTGGCATAACCTGTTTGGGTAGGGGGAGCAATTCTGAAATATATAACAAAAATGCAAAAGTACCTAGCCTCTGACCTGGCAATTCCACTTCCAGGAATTTAGCCAACAACTTGCAAACATTTCTGCAAAATGACACAAGCAGGCTGTTATTCATTGCAACATTGGTTGAAAGAGCAAAAGATTGCAAACAAATGTCCACCAAAAGGTTGAAAATCCAGCTCCCTACATACAGATACGGAACAAGGCACAGAACAGTGTGCACCACAAGTGTGAAAAAACATGCCAGAAGCTATGACTGAGAGTTACCTATTGGTGAGGAACAGGGAAAGAGGAATCTGAGGAAAGGGAAGAGAGGGAGACTTTATTGAAGAACCTTTCAAGTTGTTATCCATTCAAAAGCAAATAAATGATGTGTCATCCACTCAAAATATTTAAAAATTCCAAAATCTTATGGAAAACTTTTTTTTTTTTTTGAGACAGAGTCTCACTCTTTTGCCCAGGCTAGAGTGCCATGGCGTCAGCCTAGCTCACAGCAACCTCAAACTCCTGGGCTCTAGCGATCCTCCTGCCTCAGCCTCCCGAGTAGCAGGACTACAGGCGTGTGTCACCATGCCCGGCTAATATTTTATATATATATTTTTTTTTAGATGTCCAGATCGTTTCTTTCTATTTTTTAGTAGAGACAGGGTCTCCCTCTTGCTCAGGCTGGTCTCGAACTCCTGATCTTGAGCGATCCACCAGCCTTGGCCTCCCAGAGTGCTAGGATTACAGGCGTGAGCCACAGCGCCTGGCCTATTGTTATGCTTTTAACCACGTTTCCATGTAGTTGTCCACCCCCACAATTAGCTCCACTCCCCACCACTCCATCTATCATCCAATCACTCATCCATTCATCTAGAGATGCTAGGAGAAATATCACATTAATAACAGTAACTACCACATAGGGTTGTTGCGAAAATTGCCATCGAAGACTTCATAGATAACATTTATTGAATATCAGGCATAACACAAAGCACATTACT
>CAUYSK010061883.1:0-28901 GCA_963575035.1 Avahi laniger | reverse complement strand
CCTGAGCAAGAGCGAGACTCCGTCTCTACTAAAATCAGAAAGAAATTAATTGGACAACTAAAAATATATAGAAAAAATTAGCCGGGCATGGTGGCGCATGCCTGTAGTCCCAGCTACTTGGGAGGCTGAGGCAGAAGGATCGGTTGAGCCCAGGAGTTTGAGGTTGCTGTGAGCTGGGATGACGCCATGGCACTCTAGCCAGGGCAACACAGTGAGACTCTGTCTCAAAAAAAAAAAAAAAAAGGAAATTACAAGTAAATACCCTGAGCTTTTATATGTGTCTCCGAAGGAGCTTTACATAAACCGCAAGGCTGATGGAATTGGAAGGGCCAGCTGAGCAAGGAGACCATTCCCTCCTGAAGAGCCCTTGGCTCCCCTCCCAGGTTGCCCTTTCTGCAGGATAGGAGAGGGAGGAGGTAAAAGTGGGGAGGGGCAGAGAATAATTCATTCCTGCTTTTGCTCCCCCTCTTCCACATCAAAGTATATTTGTCTGTGTTCCATACTCTAATCCGAACTGTTGTGATGGGTTTTTTTATGTTTCTCCTTGTGTAAACATTTCATTCTAAAAGGGAAATTCTATCCATCAACTGATGAATGGATAAATAAAATGTGGTATATCTTTATAATGGAATATTATTCAGCCCAAAAAAGAAGGGGGATGAAGTACTGATAAATGCTGCAACATAGATAAGCCTTGAAAACATTATGCTAAGTGAAAAAGGCCTATCACAAAAGACCAAATATTGTAGATTCCATTTATATGAAATGTCCAGGAGAGGCACTATAGAGACCGAAAGAGGTTAGTGGTTGCCCAAGGCTGAGGAGCAGGGGGTGGAGGGGAACTAGGGAGTGACTATTAATGGGCATGGGAGTTGCTTTCTGGGGTTAATGAAATTGTTCTAAAATTGTAGTGATGGATGCACAACTCTGAATAAAGACCACCAAAGTATACACTTTACATAGGTGAATTGCATAGTATGTGAATTATATCTCCATAAAGCTGTAGTCAGAAAAAGGATATCTCTGAAGACAAAATGCCCTCATTCACTGACTCATCATTTCCTGGGAACCTCTAATGTGTCAGGCACTTGCTAGACAGAGGCTGAGAATAAAAGATCCAACAAGGCCCAGTCCTTATCCTTAGGAAGGTTATAGTCTGGTGGCAAGAAAATTAAACAAGCATTTATAATGTAAGGATTCTGCTGGAGGGGCTTTAGAGGTAGGAGACATTTGGGATTGATGCCTTTTAGCACCCTTAAAATCATTTCCGCATGAGCTGCAAACTGTTATTGTATATGGAATAACTAACAACTGAACAGCCCTTTAAAGTTTATAATGCATGTTCATATATATTAGACCTGTGTGATTGTAAGTACCCCAAGGGTCATTGAGACTATAATGCTAGGCTAGCTAAAGGGAAGCCATCTTGCTTCTAGTATGCATTTGGTTTGTTCTGTCTTAAAAATTTAGAATTAACCTGCTGCTTGCTTACACACCTGCCAGGCACAAGATCAGAAAATGAACTTGGGCCCTGTGTGGTGGCTCCGGCCTATAATCCTAGCACTCTGGGAAGCCTGAGGAGGCGGGAGGATTGCTTGAGCTCAGAAGTGTGAGACCAGCCTGAGCAAGAACGAGATCCTGTCTCTACTACAATAGAAAAATTAGCTGGGCATGGTGTTGTGCTTCTGTAGTCCCAGCTACTCGGGAGACTGAGACAGGAGGATCGCTTGAGCCCAGGAGTTTGAGGGTACAGTGAGGTATGATGACGCTAGTGTACTCTAGCTGGGGCAACAAGGCAAGACTCTGGCAGGAGAGGAGAGGGAGAGGGGGAGGGGGAGGGGGAGGGGAGAGAGGGAGGGGGAGAAGGAGAAGGGAGGGGAGGGGAGGGGAGAGGAGGGGAGGGGGAAAGGGAGAAAAGAAAAGGGAAGAAAACGAAACAAAACAATCTTGAGGAAAAACAGATCAAGGGTCCTGAATAGGCCAACCATAGACCCCTGATGACAAGATCCACAACACGACCTGTTGTTTGCTGATAACCATGGAACAAGTCACGATGCCATGCACAAAGCTTGCTTTCTGCCACTGAGCCCCTTTACCCCTTCACCCCTTCCCTTTATAAGTTGCCCGGTGAGGAGAGGAGATGAGATGGTCTTTGAGACAATAGTCTGCCATCTCCTCAGGCTGCTGGCACACTTGAATAAAACACCTTTCCTTCACCGACACTTTCCTGTCATGCCTGGTTCTTGGATGGCAGACAGCTGAACCTGCTGCGACATGATCTGCGTGTTTTACACTTTCCTAATTTTACAGAAAAGTTAAGTGATTTATTCTTGGTCACACAACGAATAAACGATAAAACCAGGACTGAGGTTTTCTAAAACTCATTATGCCTCTGTCCACTCCAGACTGGCTCCTCCTGCCGTGTCTTTCTTTACCTGACCTGGCATTCCCATCCGGCCGGGCTCCCAAGCCAGAAGCCTGCTTACCCTCACCACCATGTCCAACCGGTCGCTAAGTCCCGGAGAACCTCTCCCCTTCGTTTCTCTTCTGTCTCCATGCCTACTTCAGGGCCGCATTGCGTCTTCCATTTCTTGGATGGAAGGCCTCTGGCCTCGCTTCCTTCAAGCCATTCCTCATGTGGCAGGCAGAGAGAATTTTCTAGAATATTAATCAGGTCTCTGGATCTGTCACTGCCCTACTAAAAACCTTCAGTAACTCCCTGTGCCTTTAAGGATAAAGTTTAAAACTTAGCTCTGCAACTTAGGGGGGGAGGGGGAGCAAGGGCAACATACGTAACCTAAACATCTGTACCCCCATAATATGCTGAAATAAAAAAAAAACAACAAGAAACTTAGCTGTGCAAATACCTTCTTGCTCTGACGCCAGCCTCTCTGTCCCTTCCTCCGAGTACACAGGCAGCCTTCGTGCCAATCAGGCTGAATTTCCTGATGGTGGTGTTGTTTCCTCTGTCTGGAATATTCAGTCTTTTTCTCCCCATCTAGCTAACTGAACTTCATCCTTCAAGAATTAACTTACATGTGTCCTCCTGGAAGTCAGAATCAGATGTTCCTCCTCTGGGCTTCCTTAGTTAGCATCTTCTATCATAACATTTATTCTTTACACAGCTATTGTTTAACTTCTCCATTTTCCCCACTGAATTATAAACATCTCGAAGGTAGATCCTGTGTCTTATTGGTTGTTAATTTCCCCTGCACATGCTTAATACATCTTTCCCAATTAAAATACTTTTTTTGGCCAGGAGGGTTTGTTCACACTTGTAATCCCAGCACCTTTGGGAGGCTGAGGCGGGAGGATTGTCTGAGGCCAGAAGTTTGAGACCAGCCTGGGCAACATAGTGAGGTCCCCATCTTTACAAAAGATAAAAATTAGTTGGGCTTGGTGGTGAGCCTATAGTCCTAACTACTTGGGAAACTGAGGCAGGAGGATCCCTTGAACCCAGGAGCTTGAGGCTGCAGTGAGCTGTGATGATGCCATTGTTCTCTAGCCAGGGAGACAGAGCAAGACTCTGTCTCAAAAAAAAAAAAAAAAAAAGAAGAAAAGTTTTCTTTAATCATTACTTTTTATCAATGTCCTTCATTCACTGTCGTGACTGAAAAAATAATATATCACTTCAACGATGACAGGTTCATTGTATCAAAACACTGAATCCGGAGTTTCTAATAATGGAAAGGTTGACTTAGTGCCTTGCATAGACTACCTTATGGAGAGGGATTCAAAAAACATGACTACTCTACACCCTGAACCTTGAAGTATAGCATCTGTAGAGATGAAATGCATTGCATATCAGTCCCTTGTGGCATCAGGACAATCACTCCAGTGGGAAATTACTCTGGAGTTTGCTTGGGTAACTCTTTGAAACCCGAGCTTTGGCAAAATTATTATCATTCAAGAGTTGATCATCCTCTGGATACAACTAGTAGAGTTAATTTCGCACAATGAACCACTATTCACAAGCATTCTCTGTCACCAGAACCTCCTGTAGCTATTGGTTAAAAGTAGGGTGTAGCTGTTAGCTGTACAGGTCTAGACGAATAATCTACAATTGCATCAGATCTAAAAGCTCTTTCACTCTGACCAAGGTGATATTGTCAAAGGTTAGACCATTTGGCAAATTCAGTGTCTACGGTTTAGTAACGTTGCATTTGTTTGTGTGTATATGGAGGCGGGGGGGTGGGGTGAGCAGTGATTTAAAAACACTTCTAGGCTGGGCGCAGTGGCTCATGCCTGTAATCCTAGCACTCTGGGAGGCCCAGGCAGGCGGATTGTTTGAGCTCAGGAGTTCGAAACCAGCCTGAGCAAGAGCGAGACCCCATCTCTACTAAAAATAGAAAGAAATTAATCGGACAACTAAAAATATATAGAAAAAAATTAGCCGGGCATGGTGGCACATGCCTGTAGTCCCAGCTACTTGGGAGGCTGAGGCAGAAGGATTGCTTGAGCCCAGGAGTGTGAAGTTCCTGTGAGCTAGGCTGATGCCATGGCACTCACTCTAGCCAGGGCAACAGAGTGAGACTCTGTCTCAAAAAACAAACAAACAAACAAACAAACAAAAAAAACAACACTTCTACAACCTATGTCCTATGTCCTATTCTTTCAATCAACAAATATATTAATATTTTAGTCAAATATTTACTGAGCACCTATTACATACCAAGTACTATAATAAGTGTTAAGGATACAATTTTAATAACTATAACAGACACCATTGTTTTCATCATATTATCCATATCTATAAACAATAAATCTTACAGAAAGCCAAATACCTTGCCTTGCCTTGTACATAATATTTAACTCAAGAATTGCCACCTCTAATCAAGGACCCTCCATCCTCCAATTAATGAAATAGGATTCTCATAACTATGCCCCAAATAGAATGCACTCTTGAACGTCAAAAAACTGCTCTCAGTGGTCGCGTCTAGGAATGGGGACTAGGAGACCAGGAAACAGGGATGAGGGGCAGACTTTTCACTGCATGCAGTTTGGTACAGTTCACTTTTCCTCCACGTGCATTTGCGCGGGCCCTGGCCTCCGAGGCGACAAGGTGCAGCTGCAGACCCTCGGGGCTACCAGCAGGCTGGCGCCCGCGCCCCCTCCAGCGCGCACGGCCTGGGGTGCGCGGAGCGGGGGCTCTGCGCTGGGGCCGGTGCCCGGGGCCTCCGCGGGGAGGGGCTCGCGGCTCTCGCAGGTGCCCGGGGATCCGGGCTGGATGTTGCTGGGAAGCAGCTCCGGGTTGCAGGGCAGGAATGTGCCCTTCCCCCGCGGCAAACTTTCAGTCGCTGCAACGGAAGCAGGAACTTGCTAACCACAAAACCCGTCGGGCGGGTGCGGGAGCTGCCGAGCATCCCCCGCAGTCCTCGCCGAGACCCTCGCGCGGATCGCCGGCGCTTCCCGCCAGCGCGGCGGAGCTGTCCTCGCATCGCAGAGGCCCCGGGGTCCTGTCGCCGCCAGGTAAAGGCGTCTCCGCCCTCCCCGCAGGCCGCCCGCAGGCGGCGTCCCCACCTGCAGAGAGAGCACCTGCCCTCCTTTCCAGGGGCCGAGGCTCCGCCACCCATGCCAGAGGAGCCCGAGGACCAGGCTGGGGCGAATAAGGGCCGGCCAGGATCTTTGTGTCGCTGCAGTATTCCAAAGGGGACCTCCAGGCAGGCTCAGAGCACCTGCCATAAATGGCACCGCCTCCGCACCCAGAAGGAGAGGCAGAAGAATAATTCAGTGAGCAACATATGTTTCCTCAAAGGAAGGGAAAATCTTCCATTTTTTTCTTGTATGGTTTGTCTCCTATATTGATTATTTATTTATTTATTTATTGAGACAGAGTCTCACTTTGTTGCCCGGGCTAGAGTGAGTGCCGTGGCGTCAGCCCAGCTCACAGCAACCTCAGACTCCTGGGCTCAAGCGATCCTCCTGCCTCAGCCTCACGAGTAGCTGGGACTATAGGCATGCGCCGCCATGCCCGGCTAATTTTTTCTATATATTTTTAGTTGTCCAATGAATTTCTTTCTATTTTTGGTAGAGACGGGGTCTCGTTCTTGCTCAGGCTGGTCTCGAACTCCTGAGCTCAAACGATCCGCCCACCTCAGCCTCCCAGAGTGCTAGGATTACAGGCGTGAGCCACCGCGCCCTGCCTATATTGATTATTGAACCTGCTAATTGTCTCGTACTCTGTAGGGTGTGTGTATGTACAGTTATAAGCATCTTGATAAGTTATAGTATGCTGCGAGTAAAATGATTTCCAATATTTGAAATAGTTATGTGCTAGTAAGTTTTACTGACTCTTAATAAACAGGCAATAAAGCTCAGGTGCGTCCTCTCCCTCACACCTGTATCCTTTTCCCTCCGTCTTTAAACAGGATTCACCTTGACTTTGGACCCTTAAGGCTTAAATAATAATGGACTAGAAGATTTCATTAACCTGATTAATTGTTGACTATCTTTAATGAGATCAACTCTTCAGTACTTCCGCAGTCCAGGGCTGTCAAGATGCTGCGTGCTGAAAACACAGCTCCCGCCCCCTCCCCTGGCATTGTTCAGGTTTCTTTGCAAGAGCTTGAAAGGAGACTGCATCAGAATCCATTCAAAGTAAAGCACTGGCCTGGATTTTCTCTTTTGTGTTCCTCAGACTGGAAGAAAGGCTTGCAAAATGTGGTGACATAATATGTAACTTGTGCCAGGGTTCTTAACCTGGAAGTCCATGATACCCGAAGTGTCTGTGGATAGAATTTAGGAAGTCCGTGAACTTGGGTGGAAAAATTTATTTCACTAACTTCTAACGGAAATGTTAGCATTTCCTTCGAGAGAAATGTAGGCAAAAGCCATAGTAATATTATTAATAGCAGTAGCTGTGATTTGCCACCAGTAGAAATCCCAGATATGTTAATCGTGTTACTTGTTGCACATATCTTGAAATATTATTTTTACTCAACACTACTTCAAAATTATGGCAGTTACTAGATACCCCACTTGTTATTTAATAGGTTAATAAAGCACATATTACATCACACAACTTTTTAAAAATCTTAACTAAAAATGGGGATAATAGTGAGACCTATCTCATTAGGATCCTTGACAGGATTAAATGACATAATAAATGTAAAGTGCTTAGCAGAGAAACTGGCATGTGAGAAACAGTAAATGTTACTTGCTATTTTACTTTACTGTATACAAAAGTTGGACATAACAGTTAAAAAGGAAGGTATTAGACTGGTGTTCCATTACCATACACTGGTTTTGTTTTGCTTATTACTTTTTTGTTTTGTTGTTTTTTTACTAACTAAAGTCCATAGTTTGCATAGGGTTCAGTCTGCATGTTTTACAGTTCTATGGGTTTTGACAAATGTACAATAACATGTATCTACCACCACAGTATTATACAGATACAGAATAGTTTCACTGTCCTGAAAATCGCCTGTGCTCCACCTATTCATGCTTCTCCCTTCATCTGCTGGTAACCACTAATCTTTTTACTGCCTCTGTGGTTTAGCTTTTCCAGAATGTCATATAATTGTAATCATACATGTTCAGACTGGCTTCTTTCACTTAGAAACATGCAATTAGGATTCTTTCATGCTTTTTTCATGGCTTTATAGTTCATTTCTTTTTATTGCTGAGTAATTGTCCATTGTATAGATATATCTCATTTTGTTTATTCACCTATTGAAGGACATCTTGGTTGCTTTTCATTTTTGGTAATTATGAATAAAGCTACTATCAACATTGTGCAGATTTTTGTGTGGACATAAGTTTTCAACTCATTTGGGTAAATACATAGGAGGACAATTGCTGAACTGAATGGTAAGACTATATTTAGCTTTGTAAGAAACTGCCAAACTTCTTCCAAAGTGGCTATAACATTTTGCATTCCCACCAGCAATGAATGAGAGTTCCTGTTGCTCCATATCCTTGCCAGCATTTGGTACTGTCAGTTTTTGGATTTTAGTTATTCTGATAAGTGTGTAGTGGTATCTCATCTTTTGAATTTGCAATTCCTTAAAGACGTGATGTTGAGCACCTTTTCACATGCTTTTTGTCACCTGTATATCTTCTTTGGTGAGGTGTCTGTTCAGATCTTTTGCCCACTTTTTGAGGTTTTTTTTGTTATTGTTGAGTTTTAAGAGTTCTTTGTATATTTTGGATACCAGTGTTTTGTCAGATTTTGTTTTACAAATATTTTCTCCAAGTCTGGCTTTTTATTCTCTAAACAGCATCTTTTGTAGAGCAGAAGTCTTGTTTTGTTTGTTTCTGAGACTAGGTCTTGCTCTGTCGCCCAGGCTAAAGTGCAGAGGTATCATTATAGTTTACAGCAACCTCATGCTCCTGGGCTTAAGCAGTCCTCCTGCCTCAGCCTCCCGAGTAACTGGGACTACAGGTATGTGCCAGCATGCCCAGCTAATTTTTCTATTTTTTGTAGAGATGAAGTCTGGCTATGTTATTCAGTCTGGTCTCAAACTACTGGCCTCAAGCAACCCTTGTGCCTCAGCCTCCCCAGTAGCTGGGACTATAAGCGCATGCCACCATGCCCAACTAATTTTTTTCTATTTTTAGAAGAGACAGGGTCTTGCTTTTGTTCAGGCTGGTCTCAAACTCCTGCCCTCAAGTGATCCTCCTGCCTCGGCCTCCCAGAATGTTAGAATTACAGAAATGAGCCACTGTGCCTGGCTAGAAGTTTTAATTTTAATGAAGTCCAACATCAATTTTTTCTTACATGCATTGTGCTTTTGGTGTTATATTAATATTTTAAAACTCATCACCTAATCTAAGATCACAAAGATTTTCTCCTGTTATCTTCTAGGAATTTTATAATTTGTCTAACTTCAAACTATAGTTATCTTACATTTAGGTCTGTGATTCATTTTGAGTTTTGTGAAAGGTCTAAGATCTGTGTCTAGATTTAATCTTTCTGCATATGGATGTTCAGTTTCTCTAGCACCATTTTTGAAAAAATTGTCCTTTCTCCATTGAATTTCCTTTACTCCTTTGTCAAAGATCAGTTGGCTCTATTTGTGTGAGTCTATTTCTGGGCTTACTATTCCATTCCATTGATTTATTTGTCTATTTTGCCAGTACCTCACTTTTTTGATTACTGTAGCTTTATAGTTAATATTGAAGTCAGGAAGTGTCAGTCCTCCAACTTTGTTCTTCTTCATTATTATATTGATTATTCTATGTCTTTTTGCATTTCCACATAAACTTTAAACTCAATTTGTTGATATCCACAAATAACTTGCCGAGATTTTGATTGGGACTGTATTGAATCTATAGATCAAGTTAGGAAGAACTGATATCTTAAAAATATTGAGTCTTCCTGTCCATGAACATGGAATAGCTCTCCCTTTATTTAGATCGTCTTTGATTTCTTTCATCAGAGTTTTGTAGGCACATTTTAAAAACTATTTTGATAATTATATTTCAATATAACTAGCTTCCTTTGAATGCCTATATATTTCACCATATGCATTTTAGAACAGATCTCTCAGAAGAGATCCTGAACTTCCGCAGGCTACCAAAGGGGTTCATAACAGAAAGACTAAAAAAGCAGTAATTCTACTTTAAGCTATCATTCAGTGAACAATTTGTATTCTGGAAATGTGGAGGTAGGTGGGTGAGAATAGTTTCTGGTATTTCCTTGCCAGTTTAACATTTATTTTTCCTAAAAGAACCAGCTTACCAGTGGAGTTGGCATTATACGTAGTGTGACTTTTGTGTTTTTAGGGACATCAAAAAAAAAACAACTGCGCCTAAACTTTCCCTCTACCGGGAATATTCCCCCTGCTGACTAATTCCTAAAATTAGATTATTATAGTTACCTGCCTCTGGCTTGATATTTAAGGAGAAGCAGAAACAAGAAAGGCTGCCTCAGTTTCCTCATTATAAAATGAGGAAAATAGTAGCTTTTTTGCAGGGTTGGCATAAGGATTAATGAGGGTAATATATGTAAATTGCTTAGCATAATGCTACCATCCAGTAGCTTATTTAAAATGCTAATTGTTATTACTGAGAAAGGAAATATGTTCAAACCCATTACCACTGCTTCATCAATGACTAGAAATTTGTATGCTCTCTCCTCCTGGTTAGAAGAGTCAAGAAGAGGAAGGATTCTAGAACTGAGAGGCAGGCTTACTGTTCATACCTCTTCCTTCATAGGCACTGTCAGCTTTTAAGCACTGATGACATAGTAGACTTGTTTGTGCTTATTAATTCTTTGCCAAGTTTCTAATGTAAGGTTGTCTCAAATCTACTAAAAATGAAATGAATAAAGAATGCTTGTTTATTTCTGTCATCTAAATCGTACGTGGATCCTTTTCATTGACTGGATGGAAATGAAATATTTCTTCCCTGGTTTGTTAAAAGAAACAAACTCATTGATGATTGTCTACTTTTCTTCTAGAGAGAAATTCTATCATCTGTGCAGTCTTCTCCATGTAGACCAAGACCAGAGGGAGGATCATCCTTGACCTTTGAAGACCAAGACTAAACTAGAATTTAAAATGTTCTTCAGAGGGGACGGGAGCTTGACTTACACCTTGGTGATAATTTGTTTCCTGACGCTAAGGCTGTCCGCCAGTCAGAAGTGCCTCACCAAGAGTCTAGAAGATGTTATCATTGACATCCAGTCATCTCTTTCTAAGGGAATCAGAGGCAATGAGCCCATACGCACATTAACTCAAGAAGACTGCATTAATTCTTGCTGTTCAACAAAAAACATCTCAGGTAAATAGCAGTTCCCTGGCAGTCCTTTGTTCTCCGTGTTTTGTGACTTGAGTAGCTGGTGGATGCGGCTGAAGAGTTTACACCAGTGATTCTCAATGGGGGAGAAATTCTGGGTGACAAAATCACTGGCGAATTTGCTACAAGTGTGCTCTCACCTCCCCGAAGCTGAATAAGGTTATTGATGAGTGTGCGTATATGGTCGAGAACCACGGGTGTTATGTCCTAACTGGCATCTAGAATATTGAAAAAAATTCTGTTTAGATGCTTAGCTGCCGTCATCATGGAGTATTGGAGTACCGGGTGACATTACAAAGAACATGTAAACAGAGAAAGAAGGTTGAGACAAAAAGCAAAATTTTAAACCTATCCCATGGGAAAATCGGCATTTCATTTTTAAGTGGAAGCACAAAACCTCCACTTCATCTCTCTCCCTGGAGCTGGTGGCACAGTGTGAGTCAGGAAGCCATGGCTCACTAGGTCATTGCAGCTTCCAGAACTGTAAAGGGACAGGGGAGTGTTCAGTCTGACCCATTCTCATGACACAAAAGGAGCCGGAGGCCTAGAGGTTAGAACCATGCCTTTGCGTATTTCAGGCTTTAAATCTGCAAACTGACAGAGAGAATACCATATATCTGAGTAGAACTGTGGTTGTTTTTTAGTTTTGCTTGTGACCCGGGCCTAATTCTCTAAATGAAAAAAACTAAATGTATTGAACACCTAACACCTTACTAGGGGCTAGTGATAAAATAATCAATCAGATGAACTAGGCCTTGCCAACAAGGAGCATGAAAGGCTGGTAAACACTGGACCAGTGACTCAGTTGACTTATGTTAGCCAACTAAGTCAGATGTTTACTCTTAGATCGTTACTCCCTTTTTTGTTTGTGGTGTAATAATATAGTACTAATAATTAATAATACAATTATATATTAACAATATATTTGTATATAGATATATTTGGTCTTTGTCCCTGGTTCCTGGCACAGAGTTCCTAAAACGTTGGAATTTCCCGAGTGGTAGGAGCATGTCTCTCGTTATTGTGCCTAGCAAGCCCCTTTCAACCACACTTGAGTTCGTGCTAATGAGGGTACCCTGGACAAGCCACTAGCTTCTGGGTGGGTGCTGGTCACCAGAAAGATCAAGTATTTTTTTTTAAAGTTAATTAATTAATTTTTCTGAGACAGAGTATCACTCTGTTGCCCAGGCTGAAGTGCAGTAGTGTGATCATAGTTCATTGCAGCCTTGAACTCCTAAGCTCAGGCCATCCTCCTGCCTCAGCCTCCTGAGTAGCTGAGAAAGACTACAGGGGCACAACACTGTGCCCCGCTAATTTTTTAATATTTTGTAAAGATGAGATCTCACTATGTTGACAGCAATCCTCCCGCTTCAGCCTCCCAAAGTGCTGAGATTACAGGTGTGAGGCGTTGTGCCTGGCCCCAAGACCAAGGCTTGATTAGAAGCTTGGAACTTTCAACCCCATTCCCAGACCTCAAGGGAGGGGCTGGAGATTGAGTTCAATCACAGTGGCCGATGACTTAAACAATCATGCTCATATAACGAAACCTCCATAAAACTCCTAAATGACGGGGGTCAGGGAGCTTCCAAGTTGATGAACACATCCATGTATAAGGAGGGTGGCACACCCCAATTCCACAGGGACAGAGTACTTGAGACAGTGTGTGCTTCTACATCTGGCTGTTCATTTATATCTTTTATAATAAGCTGTAATAGTAAGTATTGCATTTTTCCTTAGTTCTGCTGGTCGTTTTAGCAAATTACCAAATCTGAGGTGTGGGATTGTGGGAACCCCTAAGTTTGGAGCCAAGTTAGACATAAAAATGTGGGTAAGAGGGAGACGTGATACTTGCTACTGGCTTCTGAAGGGAAGGCAGTGTTGTGGGACTGAGCCCTTAAACCTGTCGAATCTGGTGCTAATTCTAGGTGGTCAGTGTCAGAATTGAACTGAATTGTAGGATGTCCGGTTATTGTTGGAGAACTGGTGTAGAAAAGACACCACATACTTGGTACCAGGGTGAAAAATTCCTTCAGTGCTCTCACATTGAGCAGTATGCTTTCAGACGCTGTTTATGGAAGTAATTTAGGGAAATTACAGAGATTTCATTTAAATTTCTAGTTTTTCTTGAAATGTCGACATCAACATTTATGTGAAATAGAAACAGCACCTGCAGACAGGACTGAGTGCTGGAAGTGTCGGTGTTTCCTGGCATCAATGAAACCCTGCATTTCTCCTCAATTCCATGAAATCAGGGTTTGCTGCTTTATTCTACAAGCAAAAGTCCTGTCACTGCTTTCCTAGAAGCAAAGGTACCTGTGGATCTCAGTTACTGGATCTCAAACTCTTCCCCTCACTTCTTGAGCAATGTTTTTTAACTGTTTAGGGTTCAAAAGGCACTTTGATAATTTGATAGTAGCCATGGGCTCAAAAATACACATAAACACAAAGAACACCCAATTTTGCATACAATTTGGGGGCTTATGGACTCTCCCCTTCACCTAAGTGCCAGAGGGAATGGTATCAAAGGGCACAGTGGCCCATGCCTGTATTCCCACCTACTCGGGAGGTTAAGTGGGAGGATCACTTGAGCCTAGCACTTCAAGTCCAGCCTGGACAACATAGTGAGACCCTATCTCTAAAAGAGAAAGAAAGGAAGGAAGGAAGGAAGGAAGGAAGGAAAGAAAGAAAGAAAGAAAGAAAAAAGAAAGGAAGAACGAAAGAAAGAAAAGAAAGAAAGAAAAGAAAGAAAAGAGTACCTCTCCTATTAGTTGGGTAGTAGAAAGAAGACGTGATAAAACCCCTGCAGAAGCTAACTAAATCTTTCCCATCCAGGGAACCAAAATTGATCCGTTGATCCGTTGTCTGACTTAAAGTGGTGGTGACGGTTTGCAGAGCATGTGTTTTTAATAAGTAGCCTGTACGCCCCTTGCCTGTCAACCTGACCAGGGGTACGCTGATCCCTCAAAGATAGGAGGCTGCGCCAGATTGAGGACAACCAACTCTAGGCCGCGATGAATAGAGAGAATAATTTCTATTGGACATAAGAGGAGGCGACAAAGAAGCCGGAAATGAAAGTTAAAGAGTGAAAAGTGAGGAAGGAAGGAAAATAGAAAAGCAAAAATGATATGGCAAGAGGGAAAACCACACGAAAACCCAAAAGAAGAATGCTACTGATAAAAATAAAAGGATAGACTTTGTATTCCACTCAGATCCTTTGTGGAAGGAGGCACGACATCTGTGATGATTAATTTACTGACTCCACCAAAGAAAGCCAGATTCATAGCTTCATAGGTATCCGAGATGCACAAAATCATTAGAGTTAGAGCCATTTGATAAGAACCAACTCGGCTGTGAGTTGTGTAAAGATTGCAGTGAGTGTTTCTATGTATATTTTGGTGGACATTTTAGCAAACAGAAGGCTTATTTCTATAGAATTCAAGTTATTATTAAAAACTGATTTTGCCAAAGACTGTCTTAACTCAGATTTTTTTTTTTTTGAGACAGGGTCTCACTCTTTTGCCCGGGCTAGAGTGCCGTGGCATCAGCCTAGCTCACAGCAACCTCAAACTCCTAGTCTCAAGCAATCCTACTGCCTCAGCCTCCCAAGTAGCTGAGACTACAGGCATGCGCCACCATGCCCAGCTAATTTTTTCTGTATATATTTTTAGCTGTCCAATGAATTTCTTTCTATTTTTGGTAGAGACGAGATCCCGCTCTTGCTCAGGCTGATCTCGAACTCCTGAGCTCAAACGATCCACCCGCCTTGGCCTCCCAGAGTGCTAGGATTACAGGCGTGAGCCACCTGTGCCCAGCCCAGGGTCTTGTTCTGATGCCTGGTGTAGAGTGCAGTGATGTCAGCGTAGCTCACTGCCACCTCAAACTCCTGGACTCAAGCAATCCTCCTGCCTCAGCCTCCTGAGTAGCTGGGGCTACAGGTGCACACCACCAAACCTGGCTAATTTTTCTATTTTTTTGTAGAGATAGAGCCTTGCTATGTTGCTCAGGTTAGTTGTGAACTCCTGCCCTCAGGTGATCCTCCCTCATTGGCCTCCCAAAGTGCTAGGATTACAGGCGTGAGCTGCTGCACCTGACCTTAACTCAGATTTTTAAACCCAGTATCTTTGTAACTTGCTGTAAGCGACGAAACTAAGGAAAAGGAAGTGACTCAGTGGTCAGCAAGCAAGCGGACAAAATGAACAAAGGTGTTTGTGTTGGACACCAGGGTAAATGAAGTTCTTCCTGCTTGCCCTACTCTTTAGACAATCCAATTTCAAAATCATGCTTATAAAACTTTTCATTGCAGGGGACAAAACATGTAACTTGATGATCTTCGACACTCGAAAAACAACTAGACAACCCAACTGCTACCTGTTTTTCTGTCCCAGTGAGGAAGCCTGTCCACTGAAACCAGCAAAAGGACTTATGAGTTACCGGATAATTAGAGGTAATAAAAGCATTGCTCATTTTCTTTTGTAATTGGAATTATTTAAGGATATGGTTTATGTGAAAGATTTTCTACAAGAGTCTAAACAAAACTACCAGAAGGGATCGCAAATATTGAGACATGCCAGAAAATCTCATGATTTGAAATTCAATTTATTAAACCAAAATCTACTTCCCAGTGCAAAGCGTGATGGTATTCTGTTTTGTCTTTGTTTTTGCCTTCATAGGATAATAGGTACATAGACCTTTTATGAAACTTTTTTTTTTTTTTTTGAGACAGAGTCTCAATCTGTCACCAGAGCTAGAGTGCAATGGTGTCGTCATAGCTCACTGCAACTTTAAACTCCTGGGCTTAAGGGATCCTCCTACCTCAGCTTCCTGAGTAGCTGGGACTATAGGTGCACACCACCACACCTGGCTAATTTCTCTATATTTAGTAGAGATGGGGTCTCACTCTTGCTCAGGCTGGTCTGGAACTCCTGGCCTCAAGTGATCCTCCTGCCTCGGCCTTCCAGGGAGCTAGGATTACAGGCGTGAGCCACCACACCTGGCCTATGAAACATGTTTGAAGTACCTCTTTAGAATAGTGTCAACAAAACTGAATAAGTATACAGGTCTCCTGGGGGACTGTTTTGAAAGGGTTAAGACCCGTGTTAATATATAAAATTCTAATGTATTTGTTATTAAGTTCCTATTATTTTATAATCACATTATCTGAAATCAAACTCACTGGATTTTATCGTCTAGACCTGGAAAGAAATTCATGCAAGAAATATTTACTAAACATTGACCATGTGCCAGATTCCATGCAAAACACTAGAAATACAGTCTCCATATTCATAGAACTTATTCATTCAGAATACAGAAAATACACAGCTGAAGAAATTAATATTACTTGAATATGTCTTGCAGAGATTTTGGCTTGTTAATTATTCAGGTTGAAATGCTTTCAGTATCAAATTTTCTTTAACTTTCAGAAAGTTTTTTTTTTTTTTACTATTCTACCCTTGATTTTTAATATTCCATTTATTTATTTATTCAGTTAATAAATATTATTTAGCATCTCCTATGTGCCAAGCACTTTTTATACCTTAAGGATGCAACACTGAACATGAAAAACAAGGTCTCGCTTCTGGAACTTATGTTTTAGGGGAGAGAGACAATAACTATAATAAATAAAAATCAAGAAAAATTTTCTGCAGGTGCTATGCAGAAAATTGAGACAGGGCAATGTAAGAGATAATCACTGAGTGGACCCCCTCAACTGGGTGATCAGAGATCAGGTGTGAAGAGGTGCCCCCTAAACTGAGATCTGAACAGCAAGGGGCCAGATGTAAGGAGATTGGTTTGAGGAGGGTTGGGGAGATCCTCAGGCAGAATGGATTGGAGTGTCTGGAGAACACGCCAATCCCAGCAGGCCGACGCATCCCATCGGGAAATGCAGAGTGATTTGCAAAAAGGCCCGGAGGGCCGGATCACATACAGCTTTGTAAGCCACAGGAGGGAGTTTTTATTTTAGGTGTGTGGTGGGAAGCTGTTGGAAGTGTTGAAGCAGGCATGTTCCGTGGTGTTTTAGAGGTGATTTCTCAAAGGTCACTGTGACTGGCTTCTTGGGAATGGACAGCGTCACAGCAGCAGAGGGGAGATGGAAAGACTGGTCAGGAAGGGCTTGGGGAGGGGGGTGAGGCCCACCTGAGAGACCAGGGAGGTGGTAGAGGAGATGGAGAGAGGGTGGAGTATGGGCCATTCCGGAGGAAGAGTCGACAGGACTTGGTGGTGGCATGGATTTGGAGGACCAGGAAAAGAGGAGTGTCGAGGCTGAGTCCTAGGTTGGTTTTTTTTTGTTGTTTGTTTGTTTTTGAGACAAGTCTCACTCCATTGCCCAGGCTGGAGTGCAGTGGCATCATCATAGCTTACTGCAGCCTGGAACTCCTGAGCTCAAGTGATCCTCGTGCCTCAGCCTCCCGAGCAGCTGGGGCTACAGGGACATGCCATCATGTCTGGCTCATTTTTAATTAATTTATTTTTTGTAGAGATGGGGTCTTGCTATGTGGCCCAGGCTGGTTTTGCACTCCTGTCCTCAAGCAGGCCTCCTGCCTCACCCTCTGAAAGTGCTAGGATTACGGGTGTGAGCCACCACGCCTGGCCCGAGTCCTAGTTTTTGACTTGAGTGTCTAGATGGATGGTGGAGCCGTCTACTGTGTTGGGGATGATTTGAGGAGCAGCAGTTTTAGGGTTGGGAGGAGAAAGAGAATCACGGCTTCTCTCTGAACTATATCAAGTGTGAGGCACTTTGGGGGGTGACACTGCACAGGGCGCTTGAGCACTGACCCTGCTTTGTCCCCTGGGTGAGGCTGTGTCTGAATGTTGTTCATGAACCAGGGAAACCTGACGTATCAAACACCTCCCTAAAAAGGAACGCGTAGCACAGATTATTTGTGTAAATAATCTGTTGGTGGGATGTGATGATAGAAAGTATAGTTGAATTTGTTTTACGATACTTTTGTAGTGTTGTTGCTTTTATAATGTATGTATAAAAGAGGAGATGTGTGGTAAAGATCGTCACCAGTGGAAATGGGAGAAAAGGGAGCTTGGCACGTGCATAAATCTTTCAAGCGGGAAGAGAATGAAGTTAGAATCAAAAACAGTTCTTGTGGCAGCCACCAGGGGGCGCCATCGGCCCAGAGCCGGTCGAGGGTCGTCTCGACGCAACGTGGCACCAACCCTGGACATAATACGCACGGAACTGTTTATATCTACAGGATATGCACAAGTTGTGTTTGCAATTCTGTGAATCTGCCCATGTCGATGGACTGAGATTACCGCATTAAAAACGAATTATCTGCTTCTTGTTTGAAGTGAAATTAAATATAGATGTCTGGTGGCTTGTTTCCAGAGGAACTCTATTTCCTATAACCCGTTGACTAATATTTACAGACTGAAAGTTGAAAGATGACAGCGGTCTCTGTTCATTCTATAAACCATTGTAACTTGGCATTATTTAATCCTTTTTTTTTTGCAGCTTATGGTATGTCATTTTTGCCAAAGACTGGAAGGAGAATTCAGAAAGAATAAATTGGGAGCCTTTTGCTTAGCTGGGACGCAAGTAGCAGTCAGTCCTCATTTTTTGAGTCAGTGAAGTCGCTTGAAAGTAACTCAGTAGAGGAGTCGAGGGCACAGGGCTGTGTTCTCGCTCCCTTTGTGGCTCCTCTGCGTGACCGAGGGAAAGCACCGCGCCCCTGTGGCAAACCTCAGTGGGTGCGTCACCCGAGCAGGTGTGAGGACCCATGTGTGGTTCTGGGATCTTTGCCAGTAGAGGAATCTTATCAGGAGATGGGACCAGCCCTAGCTCTGTTTTATTTATGACCTTGAGAAAGAAAGCAGCCGGTTTGGTCATTCTTATCAATGGCTGTGTTTGAGTTCTGATTTCTCACACGTCACAGTGTGTTTAATTAGTCTTTTTATTTTTTAACTTTAAAATGAGATATATGAAGTTTTGTTTTTTAAAATATGTGATCCTACTTACTAAATACATAGGTGCTGTTTATGTCATGGTGATGCTATGAATGTGATAGTACCTGTAATAAAAACTCTGTTCTTAGGCATTATTGGAGGAAAAAGAAACTTTTGGCGTCCAAATTCTGTATTCGAATAGAACATTGTATTCTTGAGCAGGTGTCTGCCAACTTTTTGTTTCTAGTGCCAAATAATATCTTAGGCTTTTCCAGACAGTATTTTAGGCTTTCTGGGCCATACATAATCCCTCGTACGTGCTCACCTCTGTCCTTGTACGAAAGCAGCCGTAGACACTATGTAAACAAATGAACATTGCCGTGTGCTGATAAAACTTTATTTATGGGCACAGAAATTTGACTTTCATATACTTTTCATGTGTCACAAAATGGTATTCTTCTTCTGATTTTTTTTTTTCACCCATTTAAAAATGTAGAAACCATTCTTAGCTTGCTAGCCTTGCAAGGACAGGTGGCAGGCCAGATTTTTCCACCAGGCCATAGTTTGCTGACCCCCGTCCTGAGTGGATTAGTCAGTGACTGTTCTAAGGGACCTCTTAGAGGCGTGAGGCTTAAGAGAGTAGTCACCAGATGTTACAAATCCAAGTTGCCTCTGGATGCTTGTTGGGCGAGAGGAGAGTGAGGTCTAGGTTAGCGACTGGCATGGAGGCCAGCTGGGGCGGAAAAGGGACAAGGAGCGAGAGAGGGAAGCGATAAATGCCAGGGCCACTTCCCTCTGCCGCTTCCCTTGCGTTCTCTGCAGTTCCAGTCTAAGCGAAAGGGTTAGCCAAGCAGCAGATACCACAGAGCAATTCAGGTGATCATTCCCTGCCCCTCAATGCTTGAACGAGCCTTTCCAGTTTGAGCCGTAGTAAGTGGTGTGCGTGACTAAGAGCAAAATTTGAAGCTTTCTCAAGCGGGAGCAGGACCGGAGGCTGGTTCCTCCTCAGCAGGACCCAGGCCTGTGTGGTTTTCTGCTCCTTACGTCTGCAGCGTGGCCTCATGATTTCAAACATCGGTCCCATCGTGCTCATAACCTAAGACACTGGCTCTAAAATTCTAACCTTTGGGAGTGGAAATGAAATCTCCCGCATAGCCTCGGCCCGCTGTGACGCAGCGCTGGAGGAATAACACATCCCTGTGTTTTGGCTGGAAAGCGCCCTCGACCGTCTGCTGCCACCTCCCTGTCGGGGGCGCGTCGCAGGGACTCTGCCCGCTCCCGACTCCATTGCCTCTTCCCCCGCCGCCACACACGCTTCCTGCCTGCCGCGTGCCCCGGCTGTGAAATCTCTCCCGGTGACTGCTCAGGGCCCCGGTTGTCACCTGCGGGGGCTCGTGCCTCCCACCCGCGTGGACCCGGCCAGCCCCCTCCTGCCCGGGCCTCGGCCCCTCCACCCTGCCCCTCTTCCTGAAACTCAGCTTCTCTGCTGTGCAGCGCCCAGCTTTTCTTCAGTTTGTCTGATCCTCCTCCACGCGTGTCTCTTCTGCTAGAATAACCCCCGCAGCATCAGGTGGAGAAGCGATGCTATCAGATTCTCATTCAGCGATTTGCATTTTTCCATTTTGTACATGTTTCAACGAAATACCAAACATCCACGGTTTGGGGACCTATCGAACAAGGTGATAGGTTGTATTTTTAACCTACTTTAGCACGGAATAAGTCTTCCTTTTATTTCCTGCGCATTTCTAGATATTCCGCCCTTGGCCAGAACTGACTCGCCAAGCCAGGCCTCAGCCCTGGAAGGTTCTCCCTCGCGCGGCCGGTCTTCACAAGCCGTCCCTGCCCCACCGCCGCCTCCTCCGCTGGGATATTCGAAACCCGCCGGCGACTCTCGGGGAGATGCTGTTTCTCAGACGTTTGGGTCCTCAGATCACTTGGAGAAAGCATCCAAGATTGACCAAACGAGTCCCCAGATCTCTGTTTATAAAGAAAAAACCCATTCTCAGAGCTCACAGTTTTCCTCAGAGAAAGAAATGGCTCCTCCGCTGCCTGAAAACGTGGCCGCCACGCCCACTGCGGCGGCTGCCGTTTCTCTACCCGCCTCGGCTCCGGAGCCTGCAGTTCCCGCCCCCACCAAAGCTTCGCTGATACCTTCTGGGACTCCTCAGCCACCGCTGGCCACCACAGCGCCCCCTGTAACCACCGTCACTGCTCAGGGTCCCTCGGCTCTCATTTCTGCAGTTTTCGCTCTGGCTGTGGTCACCCCTCAAGCCATGGCTACCACGGCAGTCCCGACTGCCATCTCTCAGGCTCCTGTGGCCTTGAAAGGCGCCCCAGAAGCGGTCCCCTTTAGAGAGATCTCCCACCCAACTCTGAGCACAGAGGGTGTACATAACCCTGCTACACTTTCTTTGGCAAATGTGGAGTCTTCTGCTACTAATCGTACTGCCTCCCGGGCAAATGGGAAGGCCAGTCCGGGCAGTTCCTCACTGAGCAGGGTCCTCCCAAACCAGTATGAGCTTCCATTTGAAAAGTGGCTTCTCATGGGGACCCTGGTCTTTGGGGTTCTGTTCCTGGTGATAGGTCTTGTCCTCTTGGGTAGAATGCTCTCAGAATCCCTCCGCAGGAAACGTTACTCGAGACTTGATTATTTGATCAATGGGATCTACGTTGACCTCTAAGGGTGAAACTCAATGTCTCTTAATTCGTTTAGTGACTATAATGGAAGCCAAGTGCAGTGAGTTTCTGTTGACTTGCTAATCTTAGCAGGAGGTTGTATTTTGAAAACAAATATGCCCCCTTCTACTTTCTTTGTGTTTGTGTTTTGAGGCCAAGGGAAAGGAACCAAATTAGGCAATTTAGATGATCTGTCCCTAAAATATTAGCTGAAAACAAAGCTCTACCTAAAGTAATAAAGTATAATTGCCATATAAATCTGAAAATTTGACTGTCTTTATGCAAGGAAAAGAGGCTAGGACATCTAGGTTCCAATTCATTAATATTTTTGGTTCCATATAAAATCAACTGTTTATGATATTGGTTCTAATGGATTCCCTTTTCTTTTTATATAAATTCCAGTAAAACTTATTCCAGATGTATTTTCTTCCAATTAAAGATTTGAATAAATCTTTTGTTACTCAGTAATGTTCTCGAAAGTGGCTCCTCCAGCTGGACAACTTTCAATTTATTTCCACCAGCAAAATGATTAAATGATGAAAATATGTGCTCCAACTTAAAATGGCAGACCCCCCTTTCCCATCAGTGAGCGATGAGGTTCCTTTGGGAGAATTCTAGCCGAATATTAGGCTACATGGAGACAGTGGTAAGTCAGTTCTGATAAGTGGCAAATCCACTTTGGCGCTGTTCTAGTTAAATTTTATTCTTTAAACATTATAGACATTTTCTAAACTTGTACTAAGTTAAAAACGCATCAATAGTCCTTATAAATCCTTATCTAAACTTGAACAGCAGTCAGTTTTAGCTTTATTTGGAATAACATTGGAAATGACATACAGCACTTAGATTAGTACGCTATAATTTTCATTGGTTAGTTATTGAAATTTCTGAGACAGGCTTTGAATAAAGACAGTTTCCAGATGAGTTACCGGCAGGGTAACACAGAGTCCAGAAGTCTGCCTGGGTCAGTTTCACACCTCATCTCTCTCGACCTCGGTTCACTTATCTGCAAAACAAGAAGTTTGGTTCCTTCCAGGCCTCACCAGAGTTTTTAAAGATAAATATGGAATTCAGATGCGAATTTTATGCAGTGGGCACTAGAGGGCAGTAGCTGGTCAATAAGTTTAGCAACGAAGACAAATGTAGGAAATTACAGAAACAGGCTTTTCTCCTCTCTCACCTCCTCACCTCTCCTTCCCATCCACCCTCCCGGTACCCCTCCCCCTTCCTCCTGGTTTACACTAAGCTCATGAAGCACATTAAGAGGAAACTGGTACATTGAAAATACTGCTTTCCATATATTTTCCAACTTAACAGCTCGACACAAATCTCCGAGGGGTTTACATAAGCTTTAAGTAGGTTGAATAAATAAAACCTGGAGTCAATTTAATTTAACAAGTATTTATTGAATATCCACATGTAGGCTAGAATCAGATTAGTGACCAAGTGCCTCGGAATTTAAAAATTTCTCCTCTCCTTGTTAATGGATTTGGAGAGTGGAAACAAGGCTTTCTGTGGTTGCTTATACAGGCTTTTCCCTGGTTCTCTCGTGAGTCTCTGTTGCTGGAGTCTTTGTCGAGACGGGGAGCCCAGGTGAGTGAGGCCGTGGGGTGCAGGTGCCAAGGGGGAAAGAGCAGCCCTCCTCACGCCCTGGCACAGCGGGGAGGCGCCTGCGTTCACTGTCTTGTAGATGACCTTTCGGACAAGCTGAGTCCCCTCCTTGGGTTTGTGAGAAGGGAAGGTGGCACTTGAAACAGGTGAGAAGACTGGAAAACCCTCCTGCTCAAAAGTATCCTTTCTCCATATTTTACCAACAAGATACTTATCTGGGTTCAAAGCTACTCTTAAAAGTCCTAATGACTTCTGAAGGATGAAGCCTGTGGCTTATTCGCTCCAGATGAATACTGGTGCAGTCCTGTGTCTCGATTACGCCCGGCCTGAGCGAGGAGCCCCTGGAACCCTTCGGCTCCCAGACTGCGGTGGGCACCGCCAGTGTTCTGTCCGGCAGCCAGGCCCGCCCGACTTCTGCCTCATTTGTTACAGATTGGAAGTGCCAGATTCAGGGATGGGCTTGTGACCCAGTTTTAGCTGAAAGGAAACCTACTGGGGCCCTCTAGAAAACATTTTCCTGCTTGTTTTGAGAGGGCTGCACAGGGGCAAAGCCCCTTCTGCCCCCGTCCCATTCCTGCACGTTGGGATGCTGGCCAGGGGAGGACTCGATTCTTGGAGCTGCTGAAGCCTCCCTGCCACCAGGAGAGGAGAAGTCACTAACACACTGAGCGTGGCGTGGGACAGGGGAAGAGACCAGTCCCGGATGCCTTGGTTAAGCAGCAGGACCAGTCCTGGAACTGCCAACTTCGATCTTGTTCTGTGATAATAAATCTCTATATTTGTACCACTTTTAGTTGAGTATTCCATTACTTCTTAATAATGACAGTAAACACTTCTGAGGTACTTAAGGTGCTTAGACCACATGCCAGGTTCCCTTTGACATATGGTAACTCATTTCATTCCTACCACAATGAAGCACTTTTATCCTTATTGTGCAGATGAGGAAACTGAGGCACGGAGAGGTTTGAGTGGCTTGCCTGAGGTCACTGGCCCAGGCAGTCTGGCTCCACAGTTCCCACCCTTCACCTATGTATGATTGGAATGACAGCCAGTGTAACCAAAGAGAGATTTGCGGTAGATCAGACATTTCTAGATAATAGCTTTTAAATGGTGTCGAACTGAGTGATGCCTTGAACCAAAAGCATGGAAATTAAGAGATCAGGAGTCTCATTCTGGCGTAGGCTTCATCCACTATCTCAGCCACCGAGAGCCCGTCTTGTTCGGTCACTGAGCACCTGTGCCAAAGTTTAGGGTCACTCTTTAGTCAGGGGTGCACTGGAGTAGAGAACCCCTCCTGTTCCCCTGCGTCCTCTCGTCTCGGTCAGTAGTACCAACCCCCTTCCAATCCCTCCCGTACTGAGCAACTTCAAAGCCATACTCCGCTTCTCCCTCTGCCGCAGCCTCCACAGTTACCAATGTTACTTATTCTCTTTCAGAGACGCTTCTCAGAGTCAGCCATTCCCACCGCCGCCCCGTCTGGTCTCCCTAACTTGTTTCTCCTCGCTCTGCTCCCACATCAAGCGCTCCGTACGACTTCGAGTTATCTTAAAAACACAACACAGTGGACACGTACCTCCACGCACGACACCCTGTGCCCCCCATTGCCAGCAGGGGCGATGACCAATTGCGTGTGGCCCAACAAGGCTCCCTATGTACTGGCCCCAACGTAACTGCCTTCCATGTCCCTCTCTCCCCCAAAAGCTGGGCTGCGCCTGCACCACCTTTTCCACCATTTCTCAGACGTGCCGGCATATGGATGAGCCACGCTGTTCCCTCTGCCTGTAAATGTCCCGTCCCTGCTTCACCTGGCAGATTTCTGCTCATCCTTCAAGACCCAGCTCAAATATCACCTCTGCCTCAGTCTCCCCAGACTTCCAGGAGAGGTATTGTTCCTCCCGGATTTCTGACATGGCTCTTCACTTACACCATCAGTGAGACGGTCCCACGGTATCTTCTAACATGTCAGTTTATGTGTTACTCTGCCGCACTGTGAGATGCTGGAGAGCAACGTTTCTCTGATTCCCCAGGCTTAACAGTGTGTCTGGCACACAGCAGACATCCGATAAACGGTCACGAGTGAGTTTTATAACCCGCTCGTTGAAGGTCGCTCCTTTCAGCAATGGGCAGGATTGTGATTTGGCCGTGTACGCAATAGCTTCTATATCGTCAAGAGAAAAGCCAGTCAAGACCCCACTTACGTGCATTTCTTAGGAGAATCGGACAAAATCCAGGTGCACAGTAATGAAGTGTATGCTCTCATTTTAACTAAGACCATGTGTGGAGAGACCAGTAGAGAAGCGTTTTGATTTTGATCATTTCTCTCCTTTGGGTGGAGATGGTACAGTTTCCCTAGCCTGGAGAGAGGATGAGCTGCCAGAATGTGTTTTTCTTTGTGTTCTTGTATTTTTGGATAATTTTTAATTAAGGTTACTTTTAGTGCACTTTCGTAGACAAAATAAAGCTCAGAATCTAAGTTATTTGTCCGCAAATTATCATGTCGGTTAGCAAAAGAGCCCACACTAAACCCAGGGGCTCCAGCCTTCTGGTCTGCCACCCTGTACCACCATGAGCAGGGATTTGTCTCTGTGGAAATGATGCATCTAGTATCACATCACACACACCCAGACATTGTGGAGGGGGGTCCAACTTTGACTTTCAATCACATTATATATAATTTATTAGTTCTCTAGTACACATTGGGTTTTCATCTGTTCTCAATGAGCAATATCCATTTACATGTAAATAATAGGAAATGAAGATACGAGGTTTGTTAAAGACTAAATTCTGGTGATTACACACAAATACTGTCTTTCAAGGACCAATTGAATTACCTACCCAACTTTATATTTGTTTGTACCTTTTTATTTGGATAATTTTTCTTCCCAGCAATATTAAAATGGCTGAAAGATTAGTGCTTCATCTTACATTTCTTTTTATTTGTTAGAGTCATTTATTTTTTTTGCTCCCTGTTGTTAGAGCTCATGCCTAATTTTTTCCCTCATCTAGTCCTGATCATAGCGCTGTAAACGACGAGAAAAATACAGCTCAGAGCTGAAGGATTTGCACAGCCTGGTCCTCTGCCTCTCTATCCTGGCTTTTTCTGCTGGGACAAGTCCTGCTGGCCCGTGCATTAAATAGGTGATCAATAAACACGTGTTAGTTTTAACATCTTCTAGACTCCCAATACTCTAAGGTTTTTGACCTTTTTTTTCCTTTTCTTCAGAGAGATCTCACTATGTTGGCCAGGCTGGGCTTGAACTCCTGGGCTCACATGGTCCTCCTGCCTCAGCCTTCCCAGTAGCCGGGACTACATGCATGGGCCAGCAAACTCAGCTTTTGGAGATTTCTTTCCATGGGACGAAAGGAAGCCCAGACGTAGCCAGACAAGAATGATCAAGTTAGGAGCAGTGGGGTCTTTCATAGGTTAGGCCTCTGCCATCCCTCCTCCCACTTGTTCTTCCCTCTCCCCAGCACCACCCTCAGCGTCTCAGGCCCCCAGCATCCTGCTGCCTTCAGAGGTGTGGCTCCCAAGCGGGGAGACCAACAGGATGGGCAGCCCATCCCCTCGGAGACTTCGTCTGTTTTCACAATCCCTGAAAGCCTGCTTCACTCGCACCATCAGAGAAAAAAAGGAAACCTTTACCAGCAGTCACAGAACATTCCTGATCATGTCCATTACAGGCCTTTTGTGTAGGCTTATCCATGATAAGCTTAAAAAGAAAAGAAGACAAGAGGCTGAAGCAGGAAGATCACTTGAGGCTGGGAGTTCAAGGCCAGACTGAGCAACATAACGAGACCCTGCTTCTAAAAAAAAATAAATAAACACAAAGAAACCTGAAAGGATATGTAGAAGAGATAGAATTTGGAGCTACTGCATAAGTTTATAAGTGAGTGAATGGGGGTGAAATCGGTGAATGACAGAATTCCAGGGACTGGACAGATGAACATGGATGTCATTGTTTAGTATTTAGTGAAACTATACATGGTGCTACATTTATTACCCTCGGCCAACGCTCCCTAACCAACCAGAAGGATGCTCCATGCTGGGCTGACCAGGTACAGCGGCACGCAGGCCAGATGCTACTGCCACACTGCCACCTTCGTGAATGCCCCAGAGCAGGGAGGAACAGGGACAGCTGCATTTTTGCAGCAAGGAGCTCCAAAGAGTCCTCCTTTCCCACCAGGTCTGCCTTCCAGACAGGTGTTCTCATGCTCCAGTGAGGTTCTGCAAATCTCAGCTTTCTCCATATGCTCTTCAGCCAACGTCATTAGCAATCGTGGGGGGTGGAGGCGGGAGCCAAAAAGTTCATATCTTTCAAAAAAGGCAGAAAGCCCTGCATTAGAGGGACTTTGTCCAGTGCTGTTACACCCCCCGCCCCGCCCATACATGACTTCGGAAACTGTCCCCAGCCACGGTAACAGAACATACCCCTGGCTGGATTTATGACCTCCCACCCCCTCACTGCTGCGGAGAGGAAAAAGGCCCAACTTTGAGAAAAACAAGCATCAAGAATTGACAGGGTATGCTGAACTTTAAAATGTTAAATTACAGCGAAAAATTTTTTGGAAAAGAAACTATCTTCAAAATTGTGCTACACAGTAAAGTTAATGGAGCCCATATGTCGTCTACTAAAATTTAGAAAAACAAACTAAAAACAATACTTTCGCGCCTGCCAGGCTGAAATGTGATCTCCTTCTTAATATTCACTCAACCCAGAGGAAAATGCTTTAAAATGGAAATGATTCCACAGTGCAGCCCAGAGCTCAGTGAATAAACAACAGACCTACACCCAGGGGCCTTCTGTTCTAATCCTAGCTCTGGGCAAGTCACTTAATCTCATGGTTCCTTCTCAATTTTCTCAGCTCTAAAATGGGGATATCCGTGCTTCACAAGGTGTTTACGAGGCGTACTAAAATGATTGTAAAGCACTTTATAAACGTTTAATAACTGATGCTCTTTTCATAATTTGGCTTTATAGCATCCTTTATTATTCATTCAGTGGTGTGGAAATAAATGAGCACAGAGGCTATTTATTCAGAGCTTGCTATAGTAAGGGAGTCAGCCACCATCATTTGCATTTGGCAGAAACCCAAGGCAGGCCGAGGAGTGGGAAAGCTTTATACAGAAAAAAAGGGAAGGCTTCAGGTATGCCTGGATTGAAAGCAGTGGCTTGGGGAAGGTGGAGGTGGGTTACCTAGAAGTGGGCATCTTAGGTGACTCGTCTGGGGGGCATGTCTGGCTTTCTCTGGTTGGTCCTGAGTTGGAAAGAGGGGAGGGAGACAGTTGGAAGCCAAGAGGTTTGGCTTCCCCAACTGGCTGCTATAGAGGTTATGGGTCTCGATTCGATTGCCATGTATGGTCTGGCCACTGTCCATTGTTTATCTATTCATCAGTGGAAAATTAAAGAGGGGAAAGGTCTGACTACCCCAGGAGACAACCAGGTACCTGCCTAGTAGCCTAGGGAGCAGCTGATATATTTTACACCTTTTAAACACGTTTAGAAGGAGCAAATTTAGAAGATAGACTGCTGAAGCAACAATTTTCACTCCCTTAAATCAATGGGCACCCACTGGACTAACAATCAGGACAAGCGGGATCCAGGTAAGACTCTACTCCGCAACGAGGGAGGGGGAGGTGGGAGGAGCCTGCCACAAGTCGCATAACCTCCCTCAGCCTCGACTTCCTCATGAACAGGCTGAGCATTTCTATCTGTAGCCTATCTCACTATTTGGTTTTGAGGATAAGTGGCCTTGTGTTTGTAAAAGGACTCTATAAAGCAGGCATTTCAAACCCTACGAAACAGGTATTTTAGAAGGTACTTTAAAAGTGTGATAAGGCAACTTGGATGGAACTGGAGACCATTATCCTAAGTGAAGTATCTCTGGAACTGAAAAACACATGCCACATGTTCTCATCTATAAGTGGGACTCTGAACAATGGATGTATATGATCATAGAGTGTTGTAATGGACAGTGGA
>CAUYSK010061882.1:0-20039 GCA_963575035.1 Avahi laniger | reverse complement strand
CACCTCTTGTATTATCCTGGATAGAGCTGGAGCCCATTCTACTAAGTGAAGTATCCCAAGAATGGAAAAACAAGCACCACATGTACTCACCATCAAATTGGTATTAACTGATCAACACTTATGTGCCCATATAGTAGTAACATTCATTGGGTGTCGGCAGGTGGGAGGGGGAGGAGGGGATGGGTATATTCATACCTCATGGATGTGGTACCCATCATCTGGGGAATGGACATGCTTAAAGCTCTGACTCATTGGGGAAAAGGCAATATATGTAACCTAAACATTTGTACCCCCATAATACACTGAAATGAAAAAAAAAAATAATATTCAAGAAAAGTACAGTAAGCTAAGGTTAATTCATCACTGAAGAAGGAAAACAATATACATTTGGTGTAGACTAAGTGTACAGTGTTTATAAAGCCTACCGTAGTATACATTAATGTCCTAGGCCTTCACATTCACTCACCACTTACTCGCTGATTAACCCAGAGCAATTTCCAGTCCTTTAGGCTCCATTAGTGGTGCTCTATACAGTTGTATCATTTTCTATCTTTTATAGTGTTTTTATTGTACCATTTCTATGTTTAGACATGTTTAGATACACAAATATTTCCCATTATGTTACAATTGCCTATAGTATTTAGTATAGTAACATGTTGTACAATTTGTAGCCTAAGAGCAATAGGCTATATCATATTTCCTAGGGTGTAGTAGGATACACTACCTAGGTTTTTGTAAGTACGCTCTATAATGTTTACATAAAGACAAAATCACCTAAGGATGAATTTCTTAGAATGTATCCTGTCATTAAGTGACATATAGCTGTATATGAGATATATAATGTATGGACTTATATTGAAAATTGCATTTGTAACTTCATAGTTCTTTCATTCACTCCTTTATTCATTTATTCAGTCAATAAGCATTTACTATGTGCCCTCAATGTACAAGACACTGCTGGTTGAGGAAAGAGACACAAATAAAACATAGCTCTTTTCCTGGAGCTCATGCAGTGGGAAAGTCAAACAAGTATTAGGTACGATACAGGAACATGGGCAATGTTATACAGGTTGAGTATCCCTTATCTGAGATGCTTCAGATAAGAAGTGTTTCAAATTTCAGATCTTCTCAGATTTTGGAATATTTGCAGATAAATAATGAGATGTCTTGGGGATGGGACACAAGTCTACACACAAAATTCAAATATGTGTCATATACACCTTGTACACATAGGCTGAAGGTAACTTTACACAATATCTTAATAACTTTGTGCATGAAACAAAGTTTTTATACATTGAACCATCAGAAAGCAAAGGTATTACTATCTCAGCCACCCATGTGATGTCATGTCAATGCTCAAAAAGTTTCAGATTTTGTAGCATTTGGGTTTCAGATTTCAGATTAGGGATGGTCAACCTGTATTAGCAGAGAGGGAAGTCATCTAAATTTGACTGAGCAGGTACATCGTAGGAAAAGTGCCATTTCTGAGCAATATGAATGCATGACCTAGGTGAAGATGGAAGGTAAGCAGAAGGAACACTGTCCGGAAGAGGTGAAACAGCATGAAGTACTCTACTTGTAGGTCAGTTTGGTTTCACTGTAGGCTGATGACAGGAAATGGTGGAATTCTAGACAAGACATGAAGCTAAACCAAAGATCTAAAACTTTACCCTGAAAAGTCAACATTGACAGTTACAAATCATGTTGGTAGTACATACTCTTGATATGATGTGATGAAGATGGCACTTTACTTCTGTGGTCTTTTTCTCCATAACCCATAACCCCAGGTTTATCATGAGACAAACATTAGACAAATCCCATTGAGGAACACTCTACAAAATACCTGACCAATATTCCTCAAAACTGTGAAAGTCATCAAAAGCAAGGCAAATCTGAAGAACTGTCACAAACAAGAAGAGCCTACAGACATGACAACTAAATGTAATGTGGTATCCTGGATGGGATCACAGAATAGAAAAAGGATGTTACGTTAAAAACTAAGGCATGCTGGATAAAGTATTAATTTTAGTTAGTACTAAAGTATAAATATTGCTTCATTAATTATAAGAAATTTATCATACTAGATGGTAACAATAAGGGAAACTGGTATAGGGTATATGAGAATTCTGTGTGCCTTCCAATATTTCTGTAATCTAAAACTGTTCTAAAAAGTAAAGTTTATAAAAATAGCAGTGGCCAAAGTAAACATTTGGTAGAGAGCAGTATGTGTTTAGGGAATATTGAATATTTCATAGTAATTTCTATGTAGATTTCATGTTGCAAAATAATGGTAACTGTAACCATAGAAAGATTTTAATTATGATGGATCAACTTGAAATTTCTTAAAACATATTAACTTATACTCAATCTTCTTGATCAGGTCATCACTTATTTCATAAACACATGCCACTGTCCATAGGCTTCAAATGGGACAACTTGTACCATATTTTTAAATCCTCTTCATTCAAAGTTTAATGTCTTCTTAGTCTATTTCTGTGAAAAGTACATTCCTAAGTCAGATAAATACACAGATGTTCATATACTATCCTGAATCACAAACATCTATACTGATGACTGGGTTGTTTGTACACAATGGCACCCCATCCAGGCCTATCCTCAAGAATCTATCAGCAGTTTAACAGAGGCATTAATGCCAAGATGGGGTAGGGTGCAGATTAATGCTGTGAATTTCAGGAACCAAGCTAGTTCATGCTGGGTCAGTGATATTTTTGGTTGAATAAGCACCTTTTGGTGTTCTTCAAAACCTACTGCAGAGGGTATGGTAAAAGAATGCTTCGTATTAACAGGAATGATACAAAATGAAGAAATTATATATGATGGCTGGTGGGATAAATAAAACCAAGTAAGAAGTTGAGAAAACATACCATAGAAAATAGAGGGAAGACTCCCTTTACAGAAGTAGGAAGTCAAGTCCTTGTAAATCAACACGGCACTTTTCGTGTATTCACCTAGTCTGTGGCATAAAAAGAAAAGGCAGCCTGGGTTGGGTGGCTCACACCTGTAATGCTAGCTCTTTGGCAGGTCAAGGCAGGATGATCACTTGAGGCCAAGACTGCAAGACCAGAGTGAACAATGTAGTGAGATCCTGTCTACACAAAAAATTTAAAAATTATCCAGGCATGGCGACAAGGGAGGCTGAGTCAGGAGGATCAATTGAGCCCAGGAGTTTGAGTTTGCAGTAAGCTATGATCATGCCATTGCACCCCAGCCAGGGCGACAAAGTGAGACCTTGTCTAAAAAATGAGGAAAGAAAGAAAAAGAAATAAAAATTTTAAAAAGGCAAACACAGGTATCACAATGTTAAAAACATATGGAAGATAATTCCAAATCATACATCATAAAATCCATTGCAATGATTAAGCTTGAACTTAAAATGAATATTGGTGTTGGACACATAGGCTATGTCCAATAAATATAAACTGTTATATTTAAATGTCAAATGATTTCATCCATTAAATTATTTTCAAAATGACATATGCTTGAAAGAATACTAATCTCCACATTTGAAAGAGAGTGTAAGATATTTTTCTCCCAAACCAAATGTAAATGTATAACAAAAAGACAAGGTCAAAAATTCACAAAAATAAAGTCTTTTAATTTTTATAACAGGATATATATTTAGTTGATATTAAAAGTATATTTTAATGAGCAATTGGTGTTATTTGTTAATAACATTATGTTGACATTATATGTTCCATTACTTGCAGTAAAAATAAGTAAACTTTTTCACACAACATATGATGAATACAGACATATTAGAAACACATGGTATTAATATACACAAATTCTTCAGTCAGAATACTTGGCTTTTCTCCTTTTTTCTAAGTCTGTGTGACAGAATGCCAAGAGGAAAAAAAATGCAGAATCCCAGACTTGTGATTTTGTAAAGAAATTTGGACCTCTTTTTGCCAGCATTTTTCTCTTGCAAAAATTGCCTTACGTGAAAAATGTATAAAACTAATGCAACTCCAGACTGAGGCTTTAATCTCCAGTCACTTCCATAAGAGAAGGGTAGATCAGAGAGTATAATTTCCCCTTATCATACAGCTCATCTCCTGTGTTGACAAAAGAAATCCTCGTGCTAGTTTTTCTTAGACAAATGTGATCCCAACCTGATAATGACATTTTATTTTTTCAGCTGTGTAACAACACCGTAAAAACAGGTACTTTTAAGTTACATTATATCAATTCATGAAACTTTTACATTGCTAGCTATAAGCTTGCAAACATTTAAAAGTCCAATATATGTTCATTACAAGATACAAGTCATGTAGATGAATACTTTTTTAATTGAATTATAAATAACCCATCACTTGACTCTTTTATACATTCAAAACTGCCTTCATCTTTATAGAGTTCTCATGAAAACTTTTGAACAGTCCTGAAATAAATACCAATTCTGACTTTGACAGTGCTTTGCCTTCTTATGGCCATTTTCAATAAATGTATTTTTCAGTAGAGCATTAGTTCTTTTACTTCTAGAATGATGTTTCTCAGAAAGGGAGGAGAATTGTGCTTGCTTCTTTCTTCAACTATGAATATTCATCAGTTAAATCAATTTGAGAACCAGAGTCTTTGGCATCCTGTTTTAGTACCTGCTAGCTGTAGAATTTTGCACCAAAGCTCTGGATTTATAGCCCTCATTTAGCCATCATGGTATTCAAAATCCTGGCTTTAAATATCCAGCCACATAGATATGAGTAACAAAAAGAGACAGAGTATAGCTATTGTGCCTTCAAAGAAAAGCAATAAACCATTCTGCATGCTCTCCTTCATGTTCTTTAATTCATTTCATTTCATTTTAACTACCCAGAACAATTTCACCAGCCATTAGCCTGGAATGAAACCTTACAAAGGCTGATTGTTGTTATCAAGATGGGTCCCAACACTCCCTCCTCCTCCTTTTCATACGTTTTGGGACAAATAGGCTACTTTATAGCTCCGGACTTGTTTTTTAAAAGAAGAAACCTTGTGAAGCAAAGGATAAACAAATTTCACATCCACATTCAACAACTTCAAAATAATATCCATAGAGAAGAATTTTGTGTCACATTTTGTAATCTGAGAGCCTTTATTCAAAAAAGAATGAAGAGGGGAAAAATCTCTTTGGTAAATTCTAAAACTAGGCAATTTCCAGGCTGAATCTGAAATAAAAACATCCTAAGCCACTAATTACCAGAGTCATGAAAATAAACTGGTTCAATAATTTTTTTAAACTCCTGACTTCCAAATATGGTAATGGTAGAGGGCAAGTATTTTACAAATTTGAATTGAAATAAAAATCACAGTAAAATTGTGTATTGGAACTTGAATCCATAATGTTATATCTTAAGTCCACTAAACTTCTCAATGCAAGTGATTAGCATATTTGGAAATACAAATTAGCTCTCATTTTTAGAGTGTTCATGAATTTGTAAGATCATGCATGCAAAATAATTTTAAAATTATTTAATAATTTTAAAATAAAATTTTAAAATAAAATTTAAATACAATTGTATTTAAAAATACAATATTAAGGCCAGAGCTCACTGGAAAATGAAGCTCAAATTATCTCTGACTTTCTTAACAAAGAACATTTCCATTCCCTGTCAGCATTGCCAGCTCTAACCAATCCTTTAGAACCTCACTGACAACTACTGCTACAGGCAGGAACAGACTCTCCAAGTATTATGGGAGAAAAAAAATGCAGCAGGGGGTTGCATTAGAAACAACAAAGCAGCTCTGTTGAGTAAAGTTCATTATTTGTGATGCCAATAACAGGGGAACTCTGCAGGCTTTCTTAAAGACCACGCATTTTCCTATTCTTAAGCTGTGTAAAATTGTTGTATAGTAAATCATTTCAGAGGTATGATTAACAGAATGATGAACTAGTTAAAAAGTAAGTTTTTCTCAGCATTTGAGAAAAATTTTTTCTCTTTATGTTTTATGAATCATATTTGTAAATTTTGCCTCCTAATGAAATATAAGAAGAAAAATCCTAATTTAAAAAATTTATCATGTGTAACCTCACTATTTAAGTTATTAACAGCTATTTCAAATAGAAGAATAAGGATGGCTATTAACCTTATTCTGAAATTTCTAAGTAATTTGGGTCATCTACTGATATTGTTACAATTCAGTGTGGAAGGTGATGGCTTGTGATTAACAAGTTATAGAATGTACATGCACTCGTGTTACCCATCAGATATATGTGGTACATGGCTTCTCAGGTGAAAGATAGTGGGCATGCTAGCAAATACAGGCATGAGAATCAAATTCTCACGATACTCCTCAGTGCTGTTGATTTTTAAAAGATATCCAAATCTTCACAAAAATGCACATTCTTAAATAAAGCCCTTAAAATTTCACTCATTTCTAGATAAATGTGTGTATCTCAGACCATTTTCAGTTTCTAAAGAAAAAAAAAACCCGATGAATAAACTTAGAAATGCACATTATTTCTGAATGACAGAAATTTCCTTTCTACAGAAAAGGGCAAAGACCAAATCAATAGCCCCAAGACAAAACAGAAACAACATTTCAAACATGGAGAAAAGACTGATGGAGAAAACTGTGAAATTAGAATTTCAAAGAGAAATGAAGAACCACCTTTCCATGTCGCTAAAACATACAAGCTACACAGCAATACATCACGGTTCTACTTCTCAACAGGTGGTTGGTACCTAGAAATGGGAACATCAGTCCAACATTCAATGCTTTAGAATGTGTGCACAATGGAAGACAAATAACCACAACCCCAACAGTCAAATGAACAGCAAAGGCCTATTTCTCCTTAAAGTCCAGGTCTATCTTTCCCTTTGGCAGGGAGACAAACTGTGATGTCCCTTTCGGTTTGGACCTTCCCTTGAAAACAGTGCTTGTCAGGATGATCTATGAGCTGATAGTAAGCTCGTCACTACAAAGATATCTCCCAATTCTATTTTCTGGTGTAAAAAAAGAATTTTGTTTCATCTAGCACCAAATAAATGATGGAGAGAAAAAAAGATGCTATTTACTATATATAAATATAAAAACAATATACATTTACTTACTTAATATACATAATTATGTAAGATTAATTATAAGCATCAAAATTCAGAGACTATCCTTGAGCCCGAAGAGTAGAATTTGTTGCTTGAACATCGTACTAATGTAGAAGTTTTAACAAAAAAGGATATAACACTAAAATTTAAGATACCAAGAACAATTAAAATCTATAGGTAAAAAGAAAAATTTAGCTCTTTGAGGTTGGATATAAGAGGAAGAAGAGTTCTCTAGTAAGGAGATTACATTACACATGAAACATATGAAGCTCATGATGTGCTTATACTTCGATCCCTTATTATGGACAAAATAAATGGCTATAGTGCAGAGGCCTGTAATAGATTATCAGTTAGGCATTATTGAGTTCTTATTATTTACAAACCAATGAATTACTAACTTATCTATGAGTTACATCATAATCATTTAACAATATGTATTTTGGAAAATATCCCCCACTTTGTAAGCAAAAGTTGTAGGTATTTGATTTGTGGGTTTTGAGACAAGTTTACATTGTGTCATAACTCAATTATTGTACATTCTTCCCTAGACATTAAAATTTTCTCCCTGCTCCCACATATATTGCTTATACATTTTGAAGTATTTTCTTCTTCTATTTGTCATTTTCAACTCTGGCCCTTATAAATTGGACTCCCTTTATATAGCACTGATGTCATTTCCCTTTCTTTCCTGCCACTTTCTCATACTTTTCTCCTTTCAATTCTCTCCTGGGTTGGTGGTCATTTTCCTTGATCCAGCTTTCTTGGTTAAGCAGCCTTCTTTGTGTCCCATTCCCTAGTGCTACGTCATCTTCATTAGACTTCTTTTTAGCATCCTTGGGAAAAATTGTGAAATTAAGTCTACTTTTGAGGCTCCTAAATTACCATTTTACTGTCAGCTCCCTCCTCCTACTATTAGTTCCAATGCCTTTCAGTTATTCCTGACTACCGAAGCCCTCCTGCCCAATAACTGACCCTATGTCCCTTAGTTCTCAACAACTAGTCCCAATATGTCTGTTTCGTACCCAATTTCCAAAAGAATCTATTTGCTACTAAGCAATACCTACCTTGACCCCCATCTTGCAGTCTTGGCTCTTAGGTCATTTGCTCATATATCCTTGTTAAGCTAGATCTTGCCCATCTGTACTTTCAGAATGGTTTACTGAATATGTGTGCAAATCCTTACCTTAATTCATCATAGGTCAGTCTTCAAGAACTGACCCCATTACTCCAATCTGTCAAAACCTAAAGCAATAATTTCCAGAGACACAACCCATTCTGCTAATATTTGAGAGGACTGAGAGATTCCTCTTCACATATTTTAATCCAACTTAATGCAGCAATTATATCTTAAATAGGAGAGTTTACTTGACATTATGGACTGAATTACATTCCCCTGAAATTAATATTTTGAAGCCCTAACACCCAATGTGACTATATTTGAGGATAGTACCTTTAAAAGGTAACTAAAGTTAAATGAGCTCATAAGGGTGGTGCTCTAATCCGATATGACTGGTGTCCTTATAAGAAAGGGAAGAGACATCAGAGAGATCCATCTTAGCATGTGCGCACAGGAGAAAAGCCATGTAAGAACACAAAAGGAGGCCAGCTATCTGCAAGCTAAGAAGAGAGGCCTAAAGAGAACCTAAATCTGCCTGACACTTTGATCTTAGACTTCCAGCCTCCAACACTGTGAGAAAAGTAATTTCTGTTGCTTATGCCACCCATTCTGTGGTATTTCATTATGGCAGCCCTAGTAGACTAATATATCTGGCCTTATATATCTACTATTGCTCAAATTTGCTATTTATGTTACTAAAAATGAATATAAATACACAAACTTTTGGATAGCAAGGATCATAAATTCAGTTTCTGTTAGATTTAATGTTATCTTCATCAAAACCGTAATGGCATTGTTTACAGAAATAGAAAAAACAATATTGAAATTTATGTGGAATCACAAAAGCCCCTGAATAGCCAAAGCAATCTTTAGAGAAAAGAACAAAGCTGCAGGCCTCACACTTCCTGGTTTCAAAATATATTACAAAGCTACAATAATTAAAACAGGATGGTACTTGCATAAAGACAGAGATGTAGACTGATGGCACAGGGTGGAGATCCCAGAAATAAACCCATACAGTCAACTTATCTTCAGAAAAGGTTCTGAGAATACACAATGGGGAAGGGATAGTCTCTTCAACAAATGGTGTTGGGAAATCTGGATATCCACATAAAAAAGAATAAAATTGGACCCTTATCTTACACCATACACAAAAACAATACAAAATAGATTAAAGATTTAAACATAAGAGCCAAAACTGTAAAACTCCTAGAAGAAAACATGGTGGGGGAAGCTTCATGGCATTGGTCTTGGCAATGATTTCATGGATATGACACCAAAAGCACAGGCAACAACAGTAAAAATAAACAATTGAGAGCACATTAAATGAAAAAGTTCCTGCACAGCAAAGGAAGCAATCAACAGAGTGAAAAGGTAACCTATAAAATGGCAAAAGATATGTTCAAACTATATATCTGATAAGGAATTACTATCTAAAATATATAAGGGACTGCTATAACTCAACAGCAAAAAAAAAAAAAAAAAACCACAAACAACCTAATTTGAAAAGATACAAAGGACTTGAATAAACATTTTTCCAAAGAAGACAAACTCACCTAATTTTGTACATATGTTTCATTGAAAAGCTGATATTTATTAGTTTGGCATAGTGCCAATTATGACTAACATCCTATATTTAAAAAAAGGATATGAAAATGAATCAGACATTTTATTTCTATTAATACATATCAATGATTACCAGATATATGAAAAGATGCTCAACATTGCTAATGATCAACAAAATGCAAATCAAAACCACAATAAGATATTGCCTCACACCTGTTAGGATGGCCTATTAGAGAAAAGAAGAAGATAAGAAGAAATAGAATCACTTATACACGATTGATGGAAATGTAAAATGGTATAGCCACTATGTAAAATAATATGGAGGGTTCTTGAAAAAAATAAAAATGGAACTGCCACATGACTTAGTAATCACACTTTTGGGTATATATCCAAAATAACTGAAATCAACATCTTTAAAAGGTATCTGGACTTCCATGTGCACAGCAGCATTATTCACAATAGCCAAAATATTAAAACAACCTAAATGTTCATTGATGTATAAATGAATAAAGAAAATGTGGTATACATATACAATAGAATAGTACTGAGTCTTAGAAAGAAGGAAATTCTGCCATTTGTTACAACACAGATGAACCTGGAGGACATTGTGCTAAGTGAAATAAGCCAGTCACATAAGGAAAAATACTACATGATTCCACTTAAATGAGGTATCCAAAATAGAAAAACTCATAGAAGCAAAGAGTAGAATGGTGGTTGTCAGAGTATGAGGGTGATATTGGAAGTTGTTGTTCAAGGGCTATACGGTTTGAGCTATGTAAGATGAATACCTTCTAGTGACTTGTACCACATAGTGCTTATAATAAACAATAATGTGTCGTACACTTAAAAATTTAAAAGGATAGATCTCAAGTTAAGTGTTCTTAGCACACATACATGCCCACACACACACACAAAAAAAAAAAAAAACAAAGAAAAATCTCTTTCATCATTCCTAACTGCATTCATTATAATTTTAAATTGTCCTAAATCATACTGATACACACATACCTATACACATATACACACACACACAAACACAAACTGTGTAACATAAAAGAAAAGAAACAAGAACTCAGTACAGTACTATATTTTCATTTAACTTTTTATTTTAATGTAATGACATTCTACATCTTAATTTGGTTCACAAATTCCATTACAAAAGATCTGATACCTTTCTCAATATCAACAAATAAAATAAAATACATGGAAATATATTTAGCTAAGGAGGTGAAATGCCTCTACAGGGAGAACTCTGAAACACTGAGGAAGGAAATAGCAGAGGATGTAAACAGATGGAAAAACATACCATGCTTATGGATTGGTAGAATCAACATTGTTAAAATGTCTATACTTATCCAAAGTGATCTACAGATTCAATGCAATCATTATTAAAATACCAACATCATTTTTTGCAGATCTAGAAAAAATAACTCTACACTTCATATGGAACCAGAGAAGACCCCGTATAGCCAAAACAACCTTAAGCAAAAAGAACTAATTTGGAGACATGAATTTACCAGACTTCAAACTATCCTACAAGACAATAGTAACCAAAATAACACAGTACTGGCACAAAAACAGAGACATAGACCAACAGATCAGAACAGAGAACCCAGATATAAAACCATCCTCATAGTGCCATCTGATGTTTGACAAAGCAGACAAAAACATACACTGGGGAAAAGAATCCCTGCTGAATAAATGGGAAAATTGGATAATAGCCACATGTAGAAGACTGAAACTGGATCTGCACCTCTCACCACTCACAAAAATAAATTCATGATAGATAACAGACTTAATTAAACCTAAGGCATGAAACCTTAAGAACTCTAGAAGAAAACGAAGGAAAAACTCTTATAGACATTGGCCTAGGCAAAGAAATTTATGAAGAATACCCTAAAAGCAATCACAGTAATAACAAAAATAAATAAATGGGACATAATCAAATTTAAAAGTTTTTGCACAGCCAAAGAAACAACTGAATAGACAACCTACAGAATGGGAGAAAATATTTGCATGTTATACATCTGATAAAGGACTGATAACCAGAATCTATTAAAAAAACTCAAGCAAATCAGGAAGAAAAAAATCAAATAACCCATTAAAAAAGGTGGGCAAAGACATGAACAGAAACTTTTCAAAAGAAGATAGACTAATGGCCAATAAACATACAAAAAATGCTCAACATCTATAATCATCAGGGAAATGCAAATCAAAACCACAATGAGATATCATTTAACTCCAGTGAGAATGGTTTTTATCGAAAAGTCCCAAAACAACAAATGTTGGTGTGGACGTGGAGAGATAGGAACACTCATACACTGCTGGTGGGACAACAAACTAGTATAACCTCTATAAAAAATAGTATGGAGATACCTCAAAGAGCTACAAGTAGAACTACCATTTGATCCAGCAATTCCACTACCAGGTATTTACCAGGAGGAAAAAAAGACATTCTATAAAAAAGACACCTGTACTGAAATGTTTATAGCAACATAATTCACAATTGCAAAAATGTGGAAACAACCCAAGTGCCCATCAATGCATGGATAGATTAATAAAATGTGGTATATATATACACCATAGATTATTATTCAGCCATAAAAAGGTGAACTAATACCTCTTATATTAACCTAGATGGAGCTGGAGACCATTCTTCTAAGTGAAGTATCACAAGAATGGAAAAAACAAACACATGTATTCACCATTAAATGGGGACTAATCAATCAATAGTTATATGCATATACAGAAATAACATTCATCGGAAAATAAGCAGGTGGGAGGAGGAAGGAGGAGATAGGTAAATTCACATCTAACGGGTACAGTGCACACTATCTGGGGGATGGGCACACTTACAACTTTGACTCAAGTGGTACAAAAGCAATTTATGTAACCAAAACATTTGTACTCCCATAACATTACTGAAATAATGAAAATAAATAAATAAATGAAAGGCTTTTTCACAAATAAAAACATGATTTAACATTATGTTATAATAAATAACTATTTCTATAATTCATGTTTCAACTTATCAAATATGCTAATTTAAAAGTCATGTGGTTACAATTGTTTTACACTAAACCAACATAATGTAAAATATAACTCCATGGAAAATTCCCTAGAGATCATAAACACTTTTTTTAGAAATTGTTATTTCTTATGAAGTATTCCCACTTAAAAAATAATGCATAAATATTGACCTAACATTCTAAGTGCATCGATTCACCTTGTAATTTTGTACATATGCTTCATTAGAAAACTGACATTTAGTCTATAAATATGCTCAACCAAATCTTGTATCAAATTTGAGATCAATAATATATCTAAAGGTGATTGTTATAATGCACACAAAATCATTTTATTGCTGGATTACTTAGTAATATATTTAATATAGAGCTTACTAAGTATATGCATATTTGCTCATTTGGGAATGGAGGAAATATTCATTTGATGTAGTGAAAGCTTTTTCATTTATAGAATACAGACCCATATAGTCATATCTGAAAACTCCTAACAAAGTTTCCAAGAAGTACTGCTTTAATAGTCAGCTACGGCTCATTTGCAATTGTCCTATTAAAAGGTTTTGAGCATATCTAACATATGTCTTTTTTGTAGAAATTTGGGTCATGATCTATCCTTGCCCTTATCCAGTTACTGCAAAGAGCAGAACTTCCCTCACCTGCTATCAAGATGACAAGAATCTAGCACTTGTTCTTGTATCATCACCAACCTCTTCTCAGGCTACTCAGTTATTAATAATTAGCAAGGGGCAGGGGCTAAGAACTGAAGTGACACAACCTCAAATAAATATAATTCCAATGAAAGGAAACCGGTGACTGTCAGACAGGGGTCAATGGAAGGAAGATTTCCTTTTTATGCTGTATCCTTTTGTAATTTTTCTTAACACATGTATACATTACGTATTCAAAAAGAATCTCAATTTTCTAAGTCTACATTCTGCAGCATAGGATAGTATACCCATTGCTTGTACATGAGTAGCTGCTATGGCTAAAGCACTTGAAAGTGAATTCTCTCTTGCATAGTTTCTAAAAATAATACCTACTCAGTCTCATCAGTTTTATTTTCTTTAGCAAACTCCTCTCAAGGATGATACCAAAAAAAACTCCATTCCATTCTAGGTAGTACTAATATATTGCCAGGAATTCGTAAATGGTAGATTTCCTAAGATTTAACTCTACTTTTTGCTTAGATCCAAGTATTCTAGAGATGTGCATCCAATTTTTCAACTATGTGTCTTCCAAAGGGTAACTTATTTCCCAAAAAGCATGGATAAAAGAAGGAAGAAAAAAGAAATATCTCCAATAAGAAAAAAAAATGGTTAATTAGAGGCATACCTGGAAGCATCACAACCAAGGTAAGAATGAGACAGAGAAAAGGGAGAGAGAAAGAAAATATCTTGCCCTCTATACCTTATACCATATCCTAACATCAAAAATGTTTTCTCTATCATTTAATGTCACCCTTATTTTGTATAATGTTAATGACTTGAATAAAAGAATATTTGATATAGTAAGTTTAGGTTTCTCTCCTTTTATCTTGTATATGATACAGGTGCTAAATGACTGTTGAGTTCCTTCTACTAGGGAACAGCTAAATAGATTACAGAACATTCAGTTCAACCATCAAATCCTTCACTGTGAACTCGAATGGTTCCAGCTGTAAAAGGTGTTAATTTTCATTATCTTGAATCTTACATAGACAATAAATAAAACTCCATATAAATTTCTAAATACAATAAATTGTATTATGCCACTGTAAGAGAAATAGTGCCTCCAAAAGAAAATTAGAATAAATAAAGATCTGCTTCCAAATACATTCCATGTTTGCATCAAGATTTTTAAAAGGGTCTCAACAAGAGAACAAACATGCCCAGGTAATAACAATATGTTTATATTTCAAAATTGCTGAAAGAATAGATTTTTAGTGTTCTCACCACAAAAAAAAAAATTGGTGAGGTAATGGATATGTTAATTAGCTTGAATGAATCTTTCTACGATGTATACATAGCTCAAAACATCATATTGTACCCCACAAATGTACACAATTATTACTTGTCAAAAATAAATCAATAAATAAGAAACCAAACAGATAGGGAGAAAATCAATAATATGATTTCAGGGAAACTAAAAGAAGAATGCCCAGAAGTCAAAGTGCCCAACTCTGCTGAGAGGCTAAAAAATTAAAGAAAAACTTGAATGTTAACTTTCTTCTGTTAGGTCAAAAACAAACAACTCTTGTATAAATGATGAGGAAGAGTAGTACACTGTGTATAGCTTGCATGAAGAAGATAATTTTATAATGAATAAAAATAAAGGAGTGTATATAACTAATGCAGAAAAATTATCTGTATTTCACTATATTTGTGACATAGGTGTTACCCATGATAATAAAGACAGCTAATCTTAAATGATCATATAAGGAGAAAACATGGTTTATTTTAAGACAGTATTTTAATTCTAGCCACATTTATTAATTGTCTTCTGCATGCACTGTAGAGATCTGTGACTTACCCACACTTACGTGGGCAGAGGCAAAGCCAAGCAACCTGACTCATCTACTTCTACACCTTCTACCTTCTACCTGATTCATCTACCTTCTTCTACTACATCAAACTGAAAATATCAATTTGTGAGTCATATGCCCATGAGTGAGAATTGAAGCTATGCAAATTAAAACTCTGAAGGTCAGATTAAGTTGCACAGGTATGAGGTAATCAATTAATGGAAAAAATTGAATGTTTAATTCAAGAGCTCAAATTTGATAATAAGGACAACTAAAGAGTCACTAAAGGATTTCCTAAAAATTCTTAAGGAGAATAACAGCATGCCACACAATTTTTTAGAAGCAATGTGAAGGATAAACCAGAAAAAGGGACTGAAAAAGATGGAAGGCTATTACAGCATTATAGTTGTGCTGTGCTTGGGTTGGCTAGAAATGGAAAATAGAGAAGTAGAAGAAAATAGGAAAATTCTGGGGAAAAAAAGGAAAATTTGGGTAAAATTAGGTAAATGGTTGAAAATGAGGTCAAAAGTGAGAAAAGTGTGAATGAAAACCATAGAGTTTATTATATTAGAATCATAGAGATGCTATATACAATTATGAAGAATATATAATTATTATATAAGCAATTTATATTAATATGGACAATTAAGAAGGCTGATTTAGAGATGAGAATCCTGAGTTCAGTTGGGGATACATGAAGTAGAAATTACTGAAGGCAGCTAGAATTTTAAGACAGGAAAGAAAAGAAGCTATTATTTCTAGAGTTTATGGATCATATTTGAAGAGGTGATATTAATAGGTTAAGTCATGAACTCTTCATGGCAGTGAATAGAAAAGTAGAAGAAAAGAGATCCAAGGAAAGAATTTTGTTATTCCTTAGGTATGGGGGTACAATAGGCCTGGAAAATGATGAAAAGTGATCAAAGAGGCTAAAGAATGAGAAAATTATGTCACAAAGGGCAAGGAAGGAAAAAGTTTTAATCTTTTCAAAGGTTGTAGACAGGTCAAAATGAGGCTTAGAAAAAGATTGTTCTCCAGTTTTTCACTAATATCTAAATTTTATGATGTTATAATGAAAAATAATCCATCCTAAGGGACAAGGCCTGCCACCACTGACTATATGCAGAAAGATGAGCCAAAAGATTAGAAAATAATTACAAAATAAGGTGATTCAAAATGTTATGAGCAGGAGTGGTATTATTGGGAAATGTTTCCATCTAAATAACTAGTTTAGATAAACAAATTCTGATGTGTTCATTAAATATCACATTACAGACAAAATGCATAGGCAAGTACCTACACCACCTTTACTCCTTTATCTAACAGTCGTCCCTTGATTATGCTCATTCTCTTGTTGGACCGACTTTTTTTTTTTTGGATCAACTTTTTAAAAGTATTTAATTTTGGCTCCTTGGTCTCATCATAGTAAAAGGAATTTATGCCATTACTTCTATTTTCTTTGGAGATCAGCCATGGAGACTAATAGAATACTGTTTTGGAGATTGCACTGAAGAGTTTAAAGAGTGTATGTAATGGTATATAAATAAAATTTATTCTATGGAAGTTAGTACCTGCTTTAAAGAAGGAACTGACTCTTGTGCCTCCAGGGTAAAAGTGTGGTAAGAAAATTATAATTTTACCCATTTGGCCCTTTAACTAATGTGCTTGTGCTTCAGAGGATTTACCCATTGCCTTAAAACACACACTTGACATTTGTTTAGTGAAACTTAACCTATCCAAAATTAATCATATGAGAAGTGAATCTCCTAGTTAATGAGATAATATAAAAATCTGTACGCAGTTTATAGTGGTAAGTCCAAAATAGAAAAATGTAAGAAGAAAAACAATGTTTCCCCACTGAAAATATAAAACCACAAAACAAGCAAAAAAGCAGGTAAATCCTGCTGTAACTATTATTTGATCTCTACTAAACTCCAATTTAAAAAATTCCAGTCAACTTAGTTTGATAAATCAAAAAATGCTATGCATTCAGTAAAGGGCTAATAACCAGAATCTACAAAGAACTCAGGAAATCAACAAGAGAAAAAATGAAAAAAAACCCATTAAAAAGTGGACAAAAGACATGGACAGAAGCTTTTCAAAAGAAAATAGACAAATGGCCAATACACATATGAAAAAATGCTCAACATCACTTATCATCAGAGAAATGCAAATCAAAACCACAATGAGGTATCACCTTATCCCTGTTAGAATGACTTTTATTAAAATGTCCAAAAACGATAGCTGCTGGTGTGGATACAGAGAGAAAGGAATGCTTATATACTGTTGGTGGGCCTGCAAATTAGCACAACCTCTATGGAAAACAGTAGGGAGATTCCTCAAAGAACTAAAAATAGACCTACCATTTGATCCACAATTCCACTATTGGGTATTTACCCAAAGGAAAAGAAGTCATTTTATCAAAAAGACATGTACATTCGAATGTTTACTGCAGCAAAATTTACAATTGCAAAGATGTGGAATGAACCCAAGTGCCCATCAATTCTTAAGTGGATTAACAAAATGTGGTATATGTATACCATGGAGTACTAGTCAGCCATAAAGAAGGATCAACTAATGCCTTCTGCAACAATTTGTATGGAACTGGAGACTATTATCCTACATGAAGTATATAAAAAGCAGGGGTGGGGGACCTTTTTATGTTGGAAGGCCGCATTAATTTAGCTGTAATCAAATTAGGCCACATTCAAGAAACTTCAGTAGATATACTTAAAAATGTACATTATTTTATAAAAATCTAACCACTGTGTACTTAATAATTTCAAAAATGAAAACTAAAACTATTTGTTAATTTTAAAGTTAACTAACCTTTTAATGACTTTGTTGTGTCTTTTGTTGGAAAACATTTGAATATTTGGTTGCAGCATGGACGTCCACAGTTTCAGTTGATCCTCTAGATGGGTGTCAGTCATTTGTGACCTTAAGGGCGTCTTGATTTGGGTTAGGTAGGAGAATGTAGATTCGCAGCAATAAGTAGTCAAAAAGTAAGAAAGTATTTTTCTGGCATATTGCCGAAGGCATGGGTATTCTACTGCATTTTTCCATGTTTCAATCAGATCTTTCTTAGCATCAAACAATGACTTTCAAATGTCATCTACTGAGAGCTCAATCAATTCCATCTGTAAATCTTTAGGTGCCTTAGTGATATCAACTAGGTGAGACTGAAATGCTAATTTGAGTGTGATGTCATGATTCTCAAGGTCAGTAAACCTTTCATTGTATTCTCCAATTAATAGGTCTATAACAGCTGTGTATTCTTCAAATGATTTGCATATATCATCCTGATCATCAATGAATGACCTTTGCTAACTAGGGAAAAGTTCATCCAAAATTTTCTTTTGAAGAAGAAATGTCTTAAAAAAGATAGTTTTTTGAAATGCTTGTATTTTTTTGCCACATAACATATAGACTTAGTTTTACCTTGCAAAGAAATATTCAAGTTGTTTTTATTGGACATGATATCACACAGAAATGATGCATTCCTATAGAAATTTTCTTTCAATAATTCACATTGCCGATTCTGTTCTTCATAAAATTTAACTATCTGTTCTCACAGAGATAAAATTGTGGATAACACCTGTCCCTGTGATAGCCAATATACTTTGGAATGATATGGCAAATCCACACTGAATGCCTCATCTTTCAACTTTAGCATGTTACAAAACTGATGATGCCATGTTGCATTCGCAGATCTCATGCCTATTTATATACGCAAAGATTTTCAACATTCTGGATTGTATAATAATTTTGCAGAAAACATTACAATCCTCACAAAGAAACTACAGTGTCACTGTTTGTTAGCTCTTCACAAATTAAAGCAAAATAAGAAACAAATGCAATAAGAAATAAAGTTTGCGAAAGAAAATTAGTTGGCTACCTCTCAACTGAATTGATCCTTGACTTTCCCCAAATGAACTACAGTAGTTTACACATATAATTATCATTCAATGCCATTCAGGTCTTTTCTAGGAACTTTTGTGGTCCAGATATTTTCTTGCTTTTGTGACTTTTGAGATAGCTTGTAAACAATAAACTGTATCTATAAAATGGACAGGGTCAATGTTTTTGCAAACAACTCTAACAGTGCACATACAGAAATTATTGTGTTAGCCACAGAAGTCTGAATCACTTGTATAAACTGCTAATTGAAATAAAATTAGCAAATGATACTTTGGAGCATAGACTTTCAAATTTATACTTTAGATGAAAGCCTAAAAGTAACACAATTAAAAAAAAAACATGGAATTTCCATACCAACTCTACTTTGTCAAGATAAAAAGTATACAAATAGTACTACAAATATCCAAGATTTGTCATTTAGTTAACATGAGACAAATTCCCAAACTTGAAAGGGAGTTAATACAATGAATACAAATGTCACTGTTCTTTTGACCTTCCTTTCTTTAATTCAGATTTTCTGTATCATTTATAAAAACAAGAAACTGCTGGTCATCATCAGAACTATATCAGAGCCATAAACTCCCCTCTGACTCCCAATTTGTATTACACAAATTAGTTATTATTTAATGAGGCAGCTATGCTAGACATCCCAGGATGCCATCCAATTCTGCCTCAACAGTTTATACTACTGACAGAAGTACACTAATAAATGTCAATATCTAGTCACATGGAAAAATGGCGGAGTTAGGGTAGCCTCCCGGATCCCTGCTTCCAGAGAGGGAGACGTAGATCCCGGTCTGCTACACACAATCGGAGCGCTCTCCCACAAAAACAGCGAGGGGAATCGGTGCAGATTCAGCGGGGGACAC
>CAUYSK010061881.1:0-116416 GCA_963575035.1 Avahi laniger | reverse complement strand
AAGAGCGAGACCCCGTCTCTGCCAAAAATAGAAAGAAATTAATTGGACAACTAAAAATATATAGAAAAAAATTAGCCGGGCATGGTGGCACATGCCTGTAGTCCCAGCTACTTGGGAGGCTGAGGCAGTAGGATTGCTTGAACCCAGTAGTTTGAGGTTGCTGTGAGCTAGGCTGACGCCACGGCACTCACTCTAGCCAGGGCAAAAGAGTGCGACTCTGTCTAAAAAAAAAAAAAAAAAAAAAAAAATATAGGATGAGTAAGTTTGTTTTAAAAAGTAGAAGTTAGATATATTTTCAAATCTATTTGCTACCAACAAAGACATTTCACTTTCCAGTAAGTTCAATAAGTTGTTTGTTTAGCAACAGATAACAATTAGAATTTTACCCATTAGATTTTTAATTCATGGAAGAAAAACATGTCATCTTTTCTCTCTTCCTAAGACTATCCTTTCCGGCTCTGTAATCTGCCATGAAGGGCAAAACACAAAGGATCTTCCCTCAAAATGCTCAAAATGCTGAAGAATCACATGCGATGAGCCCAATAGAAGGTCCAATGTGAAAGGGCCTTAAAGAGAAAGATCTACGTGTTTTGAAAATTTTTTGGCAAGAGGTTTTGAGTACCAGGGAAGAAGGAAATTTGAACAAGACCGATGCATAAGAAGGAAGTCACTTATATGGCCTATATTGCCCAAGAAATGACTTTAATTTATACTTAATTTATAAGGATGCAGCTTTATGAAAGAATATTTATAAATGAGGAATAATAGAAACATAATTCAGTGAAAGCAATTGAAAGCCTAATGAATGCTATTTTTCTTAATTTGAATAAGGATTTTTCACTGTCCTGTTCTAAAAAGCATATTTTTCCTAACATTTCAACTGGAAAATTTTCAAATATACAGCAAAGTCAAGAGAATACAGTACAAATTCATATAATAACTGCACCTAACATTTTATTACACTTGCTTTATCATTTTATCTATCCATCTCTAAGGAGCAAATTTTAAGAAATAATTTTTACATTTTTATAAATTATAACTTTAGTGAAACTGAATCTCATTTCACAACCTATATATTTTAAATAGGATAATGTTTGTTTTTCTTTCAAGAATTGTTACTAATTTGGTGATCATTCTTACAATCAAAGATATGTTGTAATTGAGGAAATACAGCCTTAGCTTAGACAAAATAGATGAATTATGATTCACCCTTCCTATTAACTGTTTTTATTCAAGTTTTTAAAAAAGAGGTATTTCATATTGTTTAAATATTAGAGTTAACTCTAGCAAGATATCAAGACTGAAGCTCCTTGTTCCAGTATAAAAACATGAATCATGATTGAATTACAAAGGAGCAGACTTTTATGGCACATAAAAGAGTGGAACAAAGATTACAGGAAGAATTTGGAGCATTAAATGTCAGGAACAGTATTTTCTCAGGGAAGTTATTAGCCAGTTGATATCACTATCTTATTATTTAGGCCAGGGTAATCCTTTTCACCATTTTTTTACTTTTGAATACCGATAAGCACAACTGTAATCTCTCCCTTATTTTGGTTATCTGGTTTCTTTTGTATTTTGAATTTTTAGAGAACAAAGATTATATGAATATAATTTACGTGTTCAATCTTTGTTAATTTTTTGTCCCCATTTTCCCTGTAGTATCTTTTTAGAGAATAGAAAGGCATTTTTTTTTCGAAGTAAAATCTGGAGAAAAAATTATGTGAAGATATGTTAATTTTTGTTTCAATCTACCCATTAATTTTTTTCTTCAAGAACTACTGTTAGTTAAATTAATTGACTGTAGCTCATATGTAAGTGCCTGTGTAATATTAGAAAACTATGTGAGGAACTGAGAGAAAAAATACTCCTGTGATATGGAATTCCTGTGTTGGTACTCAGTTATCTGTAATTGTTAAGGGATCAACCATTTCATGCAATTATTGATTCCCACAGCTCATCCCACAAAAAAGTACTAAATTAAAAAAAATCCTTTTAAAATGTGTGAAAAATGTTCTTGTTTTATAACAATGATAATAATTTAGCATCACCTTTTTGTATTCACTGTACTATAAAATACAAAATGGTATTTTCCTTCCAGAGGTTGTTAGCCCCTCCTTAGAAATGAATGGTTCTAGGTTTTGCTGTGGTGATGGTTTTGATTTTTCATAATTGCACAGCTGGTCTGTCTCTGTCCCCACTATCTGGCTATCAGCTCTCTTCACTCCTGTCAGAGAGACAGCTTCTAATGGCCATCAACTTTTCATCTGTTCGTGGTTATAGTGGGGAAAAAACCCCTACATTAGCACTGGGTGCAAAATAGGAACAAATTGTCTTAGTGAGAGCTTGAGAATATTTAAAGAATGAATTACATGAGCGTCAGTCTATGAAATTTCTGATATCTTTTTAGAAAATATTCAAAGACTTAAAAATCCAATTTTTGACTATATTCCAAATAGTTAAAGATGTTAAACAAGTGGTATTAATATATGAAGTGTTACTGTATATTGCAAATTAAATTCCAGGTTTTAACTATATGTTTTAAAAGAACACTGAATGTTAGGTTGTTCCCAATTTTAATGTGTTTTTAATTACAGTATAAATTTAATCATAATACCTAGTATGTATGGACTACTATGTGCCAGACACTATTTTAATTACTTATATATATTAACACATCCAGTCCTCACAATCGACCTCACTCATAAGGTAAGACTCTTTGTATGCATATTTTATAGATGAAGGAATGAAGGCATAGAGTTTTTGGACAACCTGCTGAAGGAAAATAACCACTTAAGTACAGTCGGTCAAAGTCCAGAATCTATATGCTTAACCACTTCCCTAAAATATACAACTTCATTTTGACATATGTTCATCAAATATATACGTTATTTTCTAACAAATGTTAAATATCTAATATTTATGTTATTAGATGTTAACATTCTGTTTAAGAACAAAATTTATCTTTATTTATTGTAAATAAATAGAAAAAAGTGGAAAAATGACCAGAAATTCTGCCACACACATGAAAGTAAATATTGTTAATATTTTGATATATTTTCTTATTTAAAAAATTGATAGCTTTTAAAAACAAAGCTCCAATCTCATTTCATATGTATTGTATATATTTCTTTATTCTATTTACTATTTTATCTGAAGCTCTTCTTCCATCTATTAAGGAGTCTTTTGATCATTACTTTTTAATGGCTGAATAACATACCACCAACTGCTTGTATTTAAAATGGTCTCATTTTAAACCAAAAGTCATAGAAAAATGACTAAAGCTATTATCAATAAACCCTTTAAAATATCTACTATCTATTTTTAAATTATTACTTTGTTTTTAAACGAACTTTTCATTGGCTCTAAATAAAGTCTTAGATAAAACAATATTAGGATGTGCATATAAGGAGTGAGAGTGGGTAGTCATATCAAAAAAGTGTTGAAAATATATGTACACATCTTATATAAATGTGTGGCTTGCCTCATCAGAGAATCCTCAAATGGAAGGCTCTATTAAATTTCCTTGATATTTTCTCTTTAAATAGAGAATCCAGTACAAAAGCATACTTTGAAAAATGAAATCTATTTCTTAGATCTCCATTTTAATGCATATCACCAGGCAACACACAACACTGTAGCCATTGTATGTTTTTCAGCATTAATTTTGCAGCCTAAATAGATCATATTAGAACCCTCAACTACTCTCTCATATGGGTAAACTGTATAGTAGAAATGTTCTTAAATCTGATTAAATAATTCAAGGGGAGTGGTATTGTCTGAATGTTTGTATTTCCCCAAAATTCATATGTTGAAAACCTAATCGCCAACATGATAATATCAGAATGCAAGACATTTAGGCCATGATTAGATCATGGGGGCAGACCCTTATGAAATTACGTGCCCTTATGAAAAATACCCCAGAGAGCTGCCTTGCCTCCCTCTACGATGCTAGAACTCAGCAAGAACACACCTTCTATGAATCAGGAAATGAGACCTCGCCAGACACCAAATGTGCAGGTTCCTTGATGTTGGACTTCCTCGCCTCCAGAACTATGAGAAATAAATTTCTGTTGTTTATAAGCTACCCAACTTTATAGTATTTTGCTATAGCAGCCCAAATGGACTAAAACAGTGAGCTTTTATAATTTAAGTATCTCTTTTCCCCCAAGTCATAAATAAATATAATGTGTGCCTTTTTCCCTCCAACACACACCAACATAGAGAAATGCAGACTTTTCCTTGTCCAGTTTACAAGTCTTGGTTAAGCACGTATCAAGACTAGTAAACTGGACAAGGAAGGCAGCTTATCCAATACTGAACATTATCTTTAGACTCAACAGCCAAATCAATGCATCAACCAGATTTCTAATATTTAATTTTTACCAGAACTACAGGAAAGGGTTAATTTATTCTGTCTGTTATGATTGACCATGTCTGTCTCATTGGATATATATTTTGGATATATACACTAGTGAAATGTTTGATTGAACAGAAATTATTACAGCAAAGAGCCAAACGAATCAGATGTAATGTATGGAGAGCATGCATAGTCTTTAGATAAATGCACTAACATCGCAATCTGACTGACAGAAGGAGGGGGAAAATATATTTACATTTACACACACACCTACATGCATATAAAGAGTTATATCATTGTATTTGTTTCTTTAAAATAAGTAAAAAATATAATCTTTATTTACAGAAATCTAGATAATATTAAAGAAATCATTCTTTAGATTTATAGGTTGCGAATGGACAGAGTAAATGCGTGATACTCCCAGAGTAGTAAGTTGAAAGCATGACTGAAATAAAGTTTCTCTAAAATTAACATATCCTATAGCACTTCTAATGTGAAACAGCAGTAAAGTATTGCTGTTGCCAGTCTTTTTCTTTTTCAGAGACTATGGTGCAAAATAGAGAAAGTTAGTTTTATTCTTAAGATCACTTTATGAAAAAAGAACTAGATTCCCAAAGACTAAATAATCATCCTACTGTTACATAGTAGTGAGTGGCAGAATAGGGAGTCAAGTTTTGGTCTTTTTGACCTTAGAGTAAGTTCTTTTCATTAGGTCATTTCCTCTTTTTTTTTTTGTTTTTTTTAATGTCCACATACTTTCTGGTGGGGAGGAATCTTACAATTCTATACACATATGAATAGGAAAACAAAATTAAGAGAATGCATAATTTTAGAATTATAAGAGCCTTCAGAAACCATCTAGCCTAAATTTCTGCCTAGAATGTTTCACATGGACAACTGATCACTACTATTAGGTCCTGAAGTATGAAATATCTGATTTCCTTAAGCACTAAGTTTGACAATAGCTATTTCTGACATTTCACTTTGAACTTCTTGTTTTATTTTTATTGCGAAGGTACATCCTCATTTTTTCAAACTCACACTTTGGCTTGCAACTATCTTTCAAATTTTTTTAGAGCAATTTTTGTGAAACCACGGATAAGTCAAAAATTTGTGTTATTTTCCAATATGAGTTCTGTCATAAAAGCAATGCGGTACAGACAGCTCAAAATATCAACAAAGTGTTTGAGAGGGATGTCGCTAATGAATGCACAGTATGTCAATGGTTTGAGAAGTTCTATTAAGGTGGTTTTAACCTTGACAATGAGCCACATGGGTTACCTGAGACCAAAGTGGATAATGATGAACTGAAAGCCTTGGTGGAAACGAACCTATGTGTGAATCAGCAGCAAGGTTCGACGTTACTATTCCAACAATATTGAGCCATGTGAAACAAATTGGCAAGGTAAAGAAACTGTACGGATGGGTTCGACATGAATTAAATGAGTGTCAGAAAAGAAATCATCTCAAACTTGTCTTTCTTCGCTGTCACAACATAAAGCTGAACCATTTCTACACTGTATTGTCACATGTGATGAAACATGGATTCTTTTTGACAACTGCAAGTGTTCAGCACAATGGTCAGATAAAGATGAAGTGCCATAACACAGCCCCAAATCAAATATTCATTCAAAAAAACTAATGATGTCTGTTTGGTGGTTCAGCGCTAGTATTATCCACTATGGCTTTATGTAACCTGGTCAATCAATTACGGTGGATGTCTACTGCAGCCAATTGGATGAAATGATGAGGGTGCTTGTAATTAAGCAACTGAGATTGGCCAATAGAAACAGGCCAATACTCTTGCAAGACAATGCTTAACCACATATTGCACAAACAATGCTGCTCCAACTACAGAGGCTGGACTTGGAAACTCTCTGTCATCCACCATATTCACCAGAACTTACACCTACTGACTACCACTTCTTCCAGGCTTTGGACCACTTCTTGCAAGGAAAATATTCAATTCTCCATAAGCTATGGAAAATGCTTTTTGCAATTATTGCCACTCACTCTCTAGGCTTTTTTGCTGTTGGCATAAACAAGCTACCTTAAGGTGGCAAAACTGTGTCCATAGTTTAGGTACATGCTTTGATTAATTGTACTGTTTCTTGTTTGAGATATAATAAATTACAATTTTGATTTAAAGTAGGACATGTCATATTTAATTACCTAATGATACTTCTAATAAATGATACTGAATTAAAACTGGGTTTTCCCATCAAGCGAACTGTATAGATTTGGGGAACTATATTGACATAATGAAATGGGGGTTTGAAAAGTTTTCAAACTTTTGTGCAAAAGGGATGAATCTATCACATGCACTAGTCATTCTTTTGTAACATTTCATGCTACAAATTAATTAGCAAAATGACCTGTCTTACCTATGTTACTCTCCTTAAAAGCATCTCTAAATAGCAGCTCTTTTTCTAAATATACAGTAAAATCTTTGTATGACCTATATAGTGTAATTTTTGAAATATTCTACTTAATAAGTTTTAGCGATATTGAAATTTTTTTCTCCTGTAAGCAGAAGGTTATATATTACCTATATAGATAAATGTTTAACTGTCTGATTTTATTCCTTCATCTTCCATTCCCAAAGGATCAACTTTAGGAAATGATATTGCAATTCATTAGAGAGTAACTGTACATCTATGAAATTATTCTGGTTTTTATTTCCTCTAAAGACCAAATTTTTTATATTTTGAGCTATATATAAATGTGCATTCCTTGTTTGATATTGTTAACAAGAAAGAAGACAAAGGTTTAAATATATATATATTTTTTATGCTGCACAAATATTTTCTGAGCATTATTTGCTAGTATCTATGTAATTAGTTTTACGTTACCTACTCTTTATCACAACTGTGGAAAGTAAACTGTTTCCCTGAAGTGAGACAAGTTTCACTTAAAAACCAAGTTAGCGGAGCTATTTTGCAGATTTGAATGTTCCGGTAGTGCATTAAATTCCTGTAAAATTAGTCAGGGTCTCTAGATTGATGCATTTAGATCTTAATGGAGCATCACTTTCTAAGTAGTGCAATGCTTCATTTCCTCCCACAATGTATTCTACATAATCTCATTTTATAAAAATGGAAATAGATATTTTTTCCTGGGGAAAAAATCTATTTTTTCTGAGATTTGTTACTTGGTTTATCCACCAGAGTATTGATTTTGTAGCAAAATATTCATATGAGACACATAAAGTAAATTCTCTGTTGAGAATCAGTTTAAAATGTACAATTATTTAAACAAATCAGCATTTATTAACAGCTGTAGAGAAATCTGTATGTTAATTGTTCATAAGCTGAACATATCTAGAGCTGCTTTTGATAAGAAAAATTTGAGTTATTTAGACACCATTGTCGGTGATTTCCAATGGCCCCAAACAATCTCATCCAAATGGTAGAGGCAGAACACAGACAGAACTCCATTAGCCTTCTCCTGCATTCAAAACACAATCATCTGGACAGAGAAAATATTATTCAATGAGAAATCTTGACTTTCATTCTTGATTTTTTTGGTTTAAAATATTCTGTGCCCTCTGCCAGCTTTCTTCCTAGTATTTTCTCAGTAATATCTTGAGCCATTTCTTTCTCATCAAAATGGAACTTAGTGGTCCTTTCTTATTGGAGATCAGAAGCTGTCATCATTAAAGAGAACTGTTAAATGTACACTAGCACCAAATTGAGGCTCTTCCATGACTCTACTTAGATTTACGGAAGAAACATGAACAAATACCATTTTCCAAAACGTTTTTTTCTGAGGGGATTAATAATCCTGATGGTGTTATGTCATGTTTTGATTATCTGTGATATATAAAAGATATTAAATGTATTATCTCCAGTGTTCCCCAAACTCTGCCAGGTAGATACTATTATCTGCATTTCACACATGTGGAAATGAAGTAGCATAAACTTTAAACTGGTTAGTTATGATTATACCAGCTACTAAAGCCTAGCTTAGGACTTGAACCTTGAATTTTTATCTCCCAAACTATAACACGTTTGCTTTTTCTTTACTACAATGACTTTATTTTTGAGTTTCCAGAAACTTCATTTTGCAAAAATCATGTATGAACAGGAAACAAGAGAAAACCTTAAAGTGTTTTATAGTTCTAACAGGAGACCTCAGCAAAACCCATAGAGCCCCTACTGGATATAGTGATGAGTACAAAACAGATGCTATTGAGCTCATCCATTTGTAAACCAGTGACTGCTTCCTGAATTTATTTCACAGTTTCAAAAGAAAGTTTAGGTTTTGTAGGGCCTGAAGTTGATATAATTTTGAGCACCTTCTTTAAAAAAAAATAAAATCTCAAACAGTAAATTTGGCACAAAATAAATATTTACTTAGAATGAGAAACTGTAACACAAGAAATATTGAAATTTTGAAGATTCAAATACTTTCTTTTGAAATCTCTTTAGGTATTCTACCAGAAGCAATTATAAAAAAATGGTTTATAAAACCTGCCTGCCTCTCAAGCTAGAACACTATGTATTTTTCAATAACTCCTAGTATTCACTGGGGCCTATGCAAATAAGAAACTCTGAATACTAAGCTTCTTTAACATCTTGCACATTGATTTTGAGCGTAGGTGAGTCAAACGTACTTCAGTAACATTACAAGGTATCCTGGTAATGAATCTTTGGGCTGTCAATCTTAAATTTACAGCCATCACTGATTTTAGAAACACATACATGGACATACACACATGTAAGCACACACACGCACGCACACACACACACACACACACACACGCACACACACACATTTATAGTCCCAGAGAGGGAGGCACTATTAACACTCTCTGGCAGCTTCATAGAAAATATGACAATTTAATTGGATTGTGAAATGTGTATAGGAGTTAACTAGACAAAGAGAATATAGAAAAGCATTTCCAGTTAAGATGAAAGCTTTGGCTGAGCAGGGTGAAACACTGTCTGGGACTTTTCTGACCCATTTGGAATCCTCGAATCCAGAGCACATCTGGACCCATTGTGGGTGTTCAGGAATTCTCACTGAGGTTTCAATAAAGTGATGGGGAGAAGAGTAACACTACATTTTCATATGTCCACAAAGCAGCTAAACCAATTAAGGGAATTGAGTCTAGCAGTTAAAGATCAGATCTTAAATATATGTTAAAATTTAGAATTATGTAATTGCCTGCATCACTAATAAAAAGAGCAAAATTTATCTGAAAAAAATTATTTTTGAAATAACAAAACATCTTGCTTTAAAACCACTGTTCACTCAAAATATCATGTATATTAGACAAATAACAGAAATTATAATTTAATCAAGTTAACAATTACAAGCTAATTGAGTGATATAGTGTGTGTAGATATATGTAAAATAAAGTTCTGTTGCTTAGTGTAATTATCAAGTCAAATGTTGTTACACCCACAGTGATTCTTCATACAACAATGTAAAGTGTATACTTTTAGCATTAAATTAGCTATTTCCATGCATGATTTGATACTGATAAAGTTAATTAAAGCAATGAAATTAAAATATTAATAGCTTATTTTCCGTTCCACCAAGATTTACATCTAAATACTGACATCCTCAAGAATCAATAATGTAGACATGAATTATGTTTATTCCTCTTTATATTTCTTTTTAGCTTTAATGGTAAACAATAAATATTTTGAAGTAAATTTTATTTTTCCCTAAGACATTTTTTAATGTAGAAATGCTTACCAGATTTACTGTTAAAAACTGAAGAAAAAATCATATTAATCTGCAGAAATGTCTCTCCTCTGTGGCTCCATTCTATCCTCAATCAGAATGTGTACTTCCTGGGCAAGTCATACTGTCAGTTTGGGCATCAGAAGTAAATTTTGATTCATTTTGTGACATTTTCAATCACGTCTGCCATTTACTTTAAAGGACCACTTAATCAAAATTGTTTCTAATCTAGGGGCTCTGATTATCATTTAAATTGATTTGCTATTTATTGATTGATTAAAGATCAGAATCAACCAATATTATGTGGTTTAAAATCATTATCTTCACGTATTAATAGTAACTTATCATCACAGTATGCTTTCTTAAAATAAAGAATTATTGATTATATGATATATTTACCCAGATCCTAATATTTATAACTATTAATGGCATTGTTTGTATTTTATTTTTGGAAGAGTTAATTAAGTTAGACTATAGTAAGAACACACTTTATATGCTATCAAAATTTGGGATGCAAATTTATGATGTACTCTGTACTCCTCTGTTAAACAGTTCCTATAGCTCATCCAAGGGTCAGTTAGCATCACTCTAAAAGATATGTCATAACTCAACCTTGTTCTAATTCCACAGCATTTATTCAGGAATGTATTGGGTCCATGTGAGGTGATCTTAGTTAGGAAGACCAAGAGTGATGGATTAAGGGAATTAAGTGAACAATGTACCTACCATATACTAACAATTGCATTGTGCACTGTACAACCCTAAGACTGGTAAGAAGCCCCTGGCTCAGGTATGGTGGTGGCCCGCAAGTATCCAAGCAAGATTGTGTCCCAGTCTGCTTAAACTTTGTCTTTTGTAAGCAGGGCTGAAGGGAACAGTTGAACTTTCAAAAAAGATCTGATGCTACCTTACTGACTGAGAATCATCTACAACGATGTTTGCACTAGTAAATTGTCACTTGGAAGCCCAGAAACTTACATCAATGTTTGTTGTACATAATGTTGCTGATTTCTCTGTTGTCACCTTTGATTGTACTGACTTCCCTTTCTGTCCTTTAGAAAAATAAACCTGTGTAATTCGCCAAAGTAACACCCTAAGTATTATGAATTGCATTTTATTCCAGATTTTCAATATGTTTTCAACAAGAATATAATATTCCAGAAAATTAAACTCATTCTTTTCATGTAATTGGTTATTAATTTCTATGAAGAACATTTTTGAATTAAATATTTCCTTTTTATGCTTATGTTTCTACTAAGATAAACATCATTTAAATTAGTGTGAAATTATAATCACAAACACCATCCAAACTATAGAAATCTAACCATAAATATTAGCACACCATCATCTTTATCAATAGGAAATGGACAATAATCATGATTTATAAGGTCTGTTTGATTCTTTTAATTTTTCTAGGTATTTAGACAGAGCCTGCCCTAGGCAGAAGTATGTGAGAGTTATCATTTACATCCTCCATCTTCCATTTGAAATTAGGCCTTTTATTTTGGGATGCTTCTTCTATGCTGGATTCCAAGTAAGCTTATATTACAAACATTCCCCAAGTTTTCACTGCTTTCAGTTTGATTAATAGCTCTTCTGCATACTTTATCAGTCTACTTCTGCTAGCATATCTGATAAACCAATCTCTGCTTTTATGCTAGGTGAGAGCTAACAGTTTACTTATTACCTCATTCCAGGAAATATGTACATGTAAGTCAAGATACTCTTAGCACCTTAAAAATAGTATTTATTAACTAAAAGGACCACTTTATTTTTTCCCTGTGGATACTATGTTTTGAAAAATTTTAAATTTCATTTTTTGTTTTTGTGGAAATCAGGGATTGAAGTGAGCACTGTGGTGACCAGACACGTGACTCAGGTAAGCGTGTCTATTCTGACAATCATATCTCGGAAGTTTTGATGATGTCACTAGCAGGTAGTCTCAGTTTCTGATTAGGATTAACTGAAATTAGGATTGTGATACTTTCAACCAAGTGTGAAGAAATAAATGAAGATTTTCATTAGGATTTCTAAAATATTGAAAATAATCTTTCAGGCTTCACTGCTACATAATGGACTGTTATTAACAGGAGGTAGAGAACTGAAGCAGAGAATCAATGTCTTAATCTAAAGGAGTGATTTCAAGGTTTAGAATTTTCTACCAGTGGAAGAAATGATTTTAGGTAAATCTCATCAGCTCTGTGCTCAAAAACATATGCTCTTAAACTTTCATATTAAAACTATTTAGATATCTAATGTGTACCCATCTCCAAAATTCTAAAACTCTGTTTTTTAAAGTTATTGAAATATTTGCCACATAAACTTCTAGTTGATTTTAATTAAATATAATAATAAAATATGTAAAAGGTATATATAAACTTTATGATTGAATGGAATATTATTTGTAAAGAAATGCCCTCTATACTCCTAGTATAACTTTGTTATGTTTTTTTCATTGAAAAAATTAAAGGGTTGGATTAAAATTCTATAGGTGACAAACTTTGATTCTCAAACTCATTAAATCTAAAATTCTATTTTTATTGATTCATTATTCTCTTATGATATGATTAGATTGTTAACTTCTATATGCTACATTAATGCCATACAAATATAGCCTATGGAGTTATTTAGGTAATGAAGCCATTTGATACTCACATGAAATTCCATTCAAGAAAATTCTACTCAAGAGGGCTTGTTTGACTCAGTTAATTCACTTTATTAATCAGAGAGTATGATACTCTTTACCTTGGGAGTGGCAATATGTCTTAATGTCTTCAATTTGAGTCATTTATGTTTCAAATCCACTTCACAGGTATGAATATATATTAATCACTACCATTAATACAGGTAGGTAGTGATTCACTCAGCTACTCCCTAATCACTCACTATTAGCTTCCTCACAGCTACTTTGCCATGAACTCATTTTAGACTCCATGGTCAGTTCCTTCTGGGGGGGTTCCAAAATCAATCCTTGACCTTATGCTAAAGCAGCCAACACCAATACCCTTCCCTCTGTCACCCACCGTGTCTGTTCCTGCTCTGGACTGCTAACTTTGTGGGAAGCCATTAGACAGATTTACAAATGCAGCCAGCCTCACAATTTCAACTCAGACCGTGCCATTGTACCACAACTCTCTATTTTGTCATCAGTGCCCTTGATGTGCCCCCCACTTTCATGGTTTTAACATGAGTTGCTAACTTCTAATTCCTAAGTCTACATTTTCCAATCTTAATTTGATTCTCCTACTAGTACCTGTCAAACAGCAATCTCAAAAAAAACTATTCATCCTCATGCCAAAATTAGTGCTCTGCTGACTTTCTCTATTTTATGACACCATCTTGCAGCTCACCAGAGATTAAAACCTCCTCCTCCTTTTCCCAAAGACATTGTATCTCCTTGGGATCAGGAATCCTAGCATCATACTTTCTGGTTAAGTGATTTTAGGCAAACCAGTGAATTTTTTGGTTCTCAACTTTCTCATTTGTACAATGAAAAAAGCAAGCAACTACCACTAAGTGTAAGTGTGAGGGTAAATACAATAATGTAAAGATATTTTTCTTACAGTAGACTTAAGTTTCCAAAGATTCTACACTGTGTTTGCCCTTTTCTGCAGCCAAGTAGCATAATTATTTTGATTTCTCTTTTAGCAACCATGCATCTCTTCCATCCTTTAATTCATTCTGGTCCTTTCTACATGAGATGCTTTCTAATCTCTGTCAAAATCTTCTTTCTTGAAGGTATTCTCAATGCCAATTCCTTCAAAGTCTTTCTTGATCTCGCAACTCGATCTTACCTGTATATAAGCTACCTGAGAGCAAAAAAAAATTTATCTCTATGGCCTTGGAAATTCTTAGCACAATTTTTCACAGAAAAGATACTCTTAATAAATAACTGAATGAACTAAGAATATTTCTTACCTGCTTGCCAGACTCATATTTCCAAATGTCCACCTGACATTTCTTAGGTGGGCTAGCCTACTATTGCCTCAAATCCCATGTAACAAAACTGAGCTTTCTTCTCTTTCTCCTTAATTAATTCTATTTTCATAACCAGCCATGTCTTTCAGTATTCCACCAACATTTCTGTCTCCCTGGCTCACTCATATGTCTTAAAAAAATTCTGAACAAATGATGAAGTAACAAAAAAGTGAAAGCCAGCTCACTTCCCTGTTATTTTTTCATGTGGTCACGAAGGAATTCAAAAGAGTTTTCCTATGTAGAGTTTTGTTTTTAAAAAATTTTATATCTTAGTCTTGCCCCTTATTCTTAATAAGTATATCAACTTCATAGTAACTTATCAGTTTATATATTTAGCTAGTCCTGACATTCTAATAAAAATAATTTTAAAATTAATGTTCTAATATTTAATATGTAAACTTTTATATTAAAAATGTCAGCGATTATGAGGCATATGTTATAAATTATGTGGCAAATAATAACCAACTACAATATATAGTTTCAGGCTTTTGTCCCCAACTTAATGGAAAAACCTTAGAAGGAACATTCTATTTAGGTTCACTCTAATTTAGCCTTTCACAGCCTTAGTTTTCTTCAGAGCTGCAGAAAAATATTAGACTTGCAACATTGCTTCTGCTTACCTCCCAAGCCATCATTCTATGTTCATTTGGCCGTTTTATAACTACAACATCATAACAACAACTAATATTAATATTTATATACTGAATACTACATGTCAAACCCTACACTAAGTATTATATATTAGCTGTCTCATTTAATCCTTATAGTCACTCTATACAGGTATTCTGTTGTTTCTGTTTTATAGATAGGGTTACTGAGATTTAGTGATGTTTAAAGTCACTCAACCCAGGTCACACTAGTAGTAAGGCTTAGAGCTAGAATTCAAAACCTAGTCTTTCTGACTTCAAAGTCTGGGTTAATAACCATGTTACTATACAGATTTTCCAGAAATAACATCAAGACTGAGGATCAAATTACTTTCCTGGCACTTATCTGACATCCTGAGATGGTTTCTTTATCTTCTTTTGACCTCCAGGCTAGAAGCTGCCTAGAGATCTGAACAATAAATGAACTCCTTGCACTGTACTTGGCGTGGTCTGATCTCACAACTTCATGCCCTGCTATCTATAACCCAATTGGTTCTGTTTCTCTTCTATTCAACCTTAAAGTGTTCACTTCATTCGAAAAACATACATTTAGATAACATAGGTTTTATTTGTTCCATACATAGAAGGAAATGTCCACACACAGGTTTCTCAAGGGTATCTTAGACCCATTCTTTATGTACTATATTTATATAAACAGGAAATTTCATTAATCACTTTTTCAAATTGCCTCCCACGGTATTCCCTTCCTCTTCATTCCCACTATGATTACCTGTCTGGCTGATATGACAGCTTTCTAACTGGTCTTCCTTATCTGGCCTCTTCTTCTCTGATCTAGCCTGTGCACAGCTACTAGAGTTATATTTCCAAAACACTACTTTGATCACATCACACTCAGATTTACAAACTACAGGAAAAACTTTTAATTATTTAGTCTAGCATCCAACGCAATTAAGTTCTTTCTATGCATTTAACCTCACTTCCCCAGGAAGCTCTGCTATAGATAATATATTACTTATTCTTTGCCTTATGTAAAGTCATACTTATTTTGGCTTCTAAATCATGGGGTCTCCACATGGCACGTTACAGGTGTTAAATAAATGCTTAGACTTACTCCATTCCCCCCAACACATTAATGTAAAATATACCTGCTATTCAACAAAATGCTTTCAGTTTCAATTTCTATATTAAAAATTAAAAATTGGCTGGCACGGTGTCTCATGCCTATAATCCTAGCACTCTGGGAAGCTGAGGTGGAGGATTGCTTGAGCTCACGAGTTTAAGACCAGCCTGAGCAAGAGCAAGACCCTCATCTCCACTAAAAATTGAAAAAAAAAAATTAGCTGGGAAATAAAAAAAAAATAGAAAAAATTAGCCGGACTTGGTGGTGCATGCCTATAGTCCCAGCTACTTGGGCGGCTGTGGCAGGAGGATTGCCTGAGTCCAGGAGTTTGAGGTTGCTGTGAGCTAGGCTGATGACACGGCACTCTAGCCTGGGCATCGGAGTAAGACTCTGTCCTAAAAACAACAATGACAAAAAAAGTTGAAAATCTGTTTTATCCTATCTATTATCTTAGATAAATATCATATTTAAAGTTTAAAAAGAAAGCAGAATATGACTGAGAAAAATTGAAATGAAGTTGTGGCTCACATTATTTTTATATCAAATATAAATTCCTTTCGAGGTACATCAACATTTTCTAAATCCATAATATTTTAAAACAAATTTTAAAAGCTTATAAATAAAGTCAATCTAAGGTGACTATTTCTGTTAAGCAAATAATGTTTATTAATTCTGGGTAGAAGATGAACTTAAGTTCAAGTCAAATGCGTACATACTTTAGAAAGGAGAGGCATAGAGGCCTGAATATATATAGCATACTGGGCTCAGGCTGGAAGGGAGTCAGACAGTCTTGAAGCTTTCCATAGATGTTTGTGTGTTTTACACAACATTTTTGCTGTGCTACCTAGCATATCCTCAAGATAGTTAGGGCCCTGGAATGCTTAGAGAGAACCGACAGTAAGCTGTATGTTGAACCTGAAGAAGCTCTAAAAGGCTACTCTACTCAGAAACACTTTCTCCTTTAGCTATCTTCACAGTGCCTGAAATGCCAATTTCCAGTAGCTAAAGCAAGGAAGCCCAGTTAAAATGCAAATACACATTCATTGGTAGAAGGAATGGCACAAGAGGGAAAAACACACTCAAACCTCACCTACTTCCCAGTTTTGCCTCAGGTCAGCCTGCTGAGAGGAAATCCTATGTATAATAGCCTTAAAGTAAAGAACTGGAATGTGCTACTCATAGAACAAATACTAGAACACTTTTCTGTCCTGATTCTCAAGACAATTCTCTGTACTTGAACATTCCACATTTTACTTTCTTTAATATTTATGCCCTTTGAATTTCCCCTCAACTGCCTCAAACTATTTTCTTTAAATAGACAAATTTGATTATCTCATTTTAAAAAGAATGTCTAAGTTTAGTCATCTGGGGACCCCTTGCACAGGGTGTAACAGATGACTTAAACTAGGACATAGAGCTGGTCTGCACAGATTTATAACAACTTTGCCAAATGAAATTCGTCTGGTAGAACATTGTGTACTCATCAAAATAGAGGAGACCTGGGAATAATTATTTTTTAATAGAAACCTACTGAGATCTGCCTACCTTATCAGTAATTAAAACTTTATCTAATTCATAATGTCACTGAAAAGAAAGGCAACACTGACTTAAATGCTGACATTTAAGCCGCATTTTGTAAACAAATGCCACTGTAAATCTCTTCTCTAATTTAAAACAAAAGAAAATCAACTCTGGATATTGAATTTGCAATTATTGATCTACTATTTCTAAATACTCAATAGAAATAAAAGTTACTACAGTTCAGACTGCCTCTATAATCAGTAATAATACACCCCCAAAATATATTCTAGCTTTCCTAAATTCCCATTTGTATTATGATTAATTTAATGGAGCTTAGGAGGTAGAGAGGTAGATTTATCAAATTTATTTCAGTCTCTCAGCAACAGAAGAAAAATGATCAAGATTTGCCAACTCTGACAATTTTAAACATAATATCATTTACCTATTTTCCTTTGTGACTATGTCTTTGATTTTTTTTTTTTTTTCTTTATCTGAAGGAGTTACTTAAGGTAACTTCTCTCAATGCAACAGTGAAATAGTTACAATGTTTATTAAGCAAAGAACTCAGAAATACAGGGAAGAAAAAGGATTTAAGAATAAGTGTGTCAAATAAGTTTCCTTGTATTTCTGTTTTTTAATCACCAAATACATCACAGTCTGAGAAAAACACATTTACTTCAGTGAGAATATTTAAAGAACTTCCTTGCTATTAAATCTCTCTTGTGTCAAACATCACAACAGTTATTTGAACAGATTGTTGGTTCCAATCCTTTGTGTATAGATCATAATTTCCAACGTAAACAAGTCATTCAGAGTAGAGGTCCTGCCAAAACACACTTGGCCCTAGCAAGGACCCACTTAAGTTCAGCATTTATGAACAATGTCACAGAGATATAATTTTACCTCCAGATCATGTAATATTTCTTTGTTGACAAGATACCAATTTGCCTCACTATAGTGGAACCATACATAACTTAAAAACAACCAAAATTATGAGATACACACAGACACTCCTCCCACATACAAGTGTACACACACACACACACACACACAAATTAGTTACATAATCCGTTTATAAACTGCAGTTAGATGGAATTGATATGTGGGTCAAAAGTGAAAGCAAAGTAAGAAGATGCTTACTTTTTTTTTTTTTGAAGCATACTTAAACTTGGAATAGATTGACAGTTTACTTATAAATATTTAAAATAAATTGACTGGATGTCAAATACCTTATCTTGATATAACTTCAATTTTTTCTTAGAGCCAGATAATTTTAGAATCTTAAAAAGAAAACTGTCCATAATTTCAGATTATTTTAGTTACTAAATCATCTGTTCTAAATGCGGGAAATAGAAAGAGAAAACAAACTTTATCTGCAAATTTGTTTTAGTGAGACTATGAATAATTAGCCTACAAATAATTTGTACAGGTGGTGAAGTTGGCATCAAGTCTGTTTTAATGACCCTCTTAAGATCTCAAAAATGTTATTAAGGTACCTAGATATTCAAACTTGTTTTTTAAAAAACACTCCTACAAACCCAAGTGTATTAGTGATGCTGTGTAACAAATTAACTCCAAACTTCATGGCTTTAAACAATTATGTTTATTCCATCACAGTTTCTGTGGGTAACAAATTTTGGTGTTGCTTAGCTGGATGCTCTAGTTCAAGGTCTCTAAAACAAGACTACAGTCAAGGTGTGGGCCAAGGCTGCAGTCATCTTAAAGCTCAAATAGTGAAATATCCTTCCAAGCTCTTTCATGTGGTTGTTGGCAAGTTTCAGCCTAGCAGGATGTGGAACTGAGGGCCTCATTTCTTTCTGCTGTTGGTCAGAGACAGCCTTTAGTTCCCTACCTTAAGGGCCTCTCCATAGGGAAGCTGACAGCATCGTGGCTGTCTTCCTCAGGGCAAGTCAGTGAGAAGACTCAGAGAGAGAGAGAGGCAAAAGAGAAGTCATAGTCTTTTATACCTTAGTCTTGGAAGCGACATCCCATTACTTTAACCATATTCTATTCACTAGAAGCAAGTCAGTAGGGACCTGGTTTACATAAGAGGAGAAGGGAGTTACCCAGGAGCATGAATACCAGGAGGTGAGGATCGCTGAGAGTTATTTTAGAACAGTCTACCATGCTACACTGAGTAATTCAAATTAATTTCTTAAAGTGTTTAAATCATGTCTGAATTATTCTTCTATATCAAGAAAATTTCTTTTTTAGAAGTCAAGTTTTGGTTATGCATTTTAAGAATATTTCCCAAATATATTTCAAAAGGTATGATCAAATAATTGACAAATAGTGAATGAATGACTTACACATAAAAATTTTTAAAGCTTTTTATTTTAGGGCTATATATTTTACTTATTTGTGAAATATCTAGAGAATTCATTAAATTTGAAGCTTTCTTTAAAAATATTTTAAGCACTTTATAAGTTAATATAAATTAACATTTATGTAGTACTTATGTGCTCACCAATGTTTTAAGTATTACATAAGATATAATACTTAAATATTATGTCTATATTTATACACATATGCACATATATTCCCATATATATGTATAATATTCTTGTTTCTTTTTTATCCTTAAAATGTATCCAGTTATTGGTGCTTCAGGATCTGCTATTCCTTTTAGTCCTAACTTTTTTATTAGAAAAATTTCAAAACTATACAAAAGCTGAGACTATTGTGATAAAATACCTATAAATGCTTTTCCTAAATTCACACACATCCACATGTATATATATATAATCTATCATAGATATACATATATATTCTAATGCATCCTTCTTATTAGTATATTTATCATATGGATATTATAATTAATGTAATTAGTAGGCATTATAATAAACTCATTTAAAACTAAGGCATAGAGAGGTTAAGTAATATGTCCAAGATAACACAGCTAGTAAGTAGTGGAGTCAAGATTCAAATTCAAACTACAAATCCAACTCCAGGATTCCTGCTCTTAACCACTATGGTATATATTTATGTAATTATGATGATGAGTTAATACTCAGAATTACTTTCTTTTTCTTTTTTCTACTCTCTTATCTTTCAAGTTCTTAATCATTAACTAATTCATTCAAAAATATTTTATATTTACTAAATTCCAGAACTATATTAGGTGCTAGGACAAAAGTGTCTTCATGTAGATTCTAATATGCTGTTCTTAGGATCTTCCCTTATTTGTTTCTTTTTTCTTCCTAAAATTTATTCAGTTTTGATACTTTAGGATCTGCTATTTCTTTTACTCCTAACTTTTTTATTATTAAAAATTTCAAAATTGTAGAAAAGTTTAAAGACTAATGCAATAAAATATCTATAAATGTTTTCTTAAATTCACCAACAGTTAAAATTTTACCTCATCTTCCAACTTTCTTAATCTCTCTCTCTCTGTCTCTGTCTCTCTGTCTCTGGCTCTATTATACACATACACAAATTATTGTTTTTGCTAAGATATTTGATAAGAAACATACTACTTTATATAAAATATGAGAATCTCAATACATAATTTCATTTATTTTCTCATCCTTTGTGCTGTTGTCATATATTTTACATCTATGTATGGTGAAAACCCAAAATATATTATTATTTTAAATAGACAGTAGTCTTTCAAAGAATAAGAAAATAAAAAAATGATTATCTCTTCTATTTATCTCAAAATTATCATCACCAGTTCTTTCATCCCTTTCTGTAGATCAGAATTTACATTGGTATTATTTTCTGTGGCACCAGAAGTTTCTTTTAACATTTGTTGCAGAACAAATCTGCTGGTGATGAACTTTGTCACCTGTTATTTATCTAAAAATTTATTGATTTTATTTAAAAGTTTGAAAATGTTTTCACTAGAAATAAAACTCTGGGTTCGTGTTTTCTCCCTTTCAACATTTTTCAGATGCTCTTTTACTGTTGTCTAGACTCTATTATAAAAATAATCTCATGAAAGATCAGATGTTTTTCATGTTAGTGTTCCGTATGTGAGGATATTTCGTCTCCTCTTGCTGCTTTCAGGATTTTCTCTTTAAGGACGGATTTTAGCAATTTGACTAGAATCTGTTTGCATGTAGTTCTTTTTGTATTCATCCTGCCTTGTATTTAATGAACTTCTTGGAACTGTAACTTGATATTTTTAAAGAAATTTGGTAAACTTTCAACTATTATTTCTTCAAAAAAAAAGGGTCTGCAGCATTCTTTCTCTCCACTCTTTTTGGGACTTATATAACATGTAAATTAGATCAGTAGACACTGTCTGTCAAGTTACTGAGAGAACCTTCATTTTTTTCAAACTTATTCTGAATGTTCTTTGGATTGAATACTTTCTGTTACTTTGTGTCTTCAAGTTCACTAACCTTTTCTTCTGTAGTCTCTAATCTTTTAAGTCCATTCATTAGTTTAAAAAATTTCAAATATTGTAATTTTCAGCTCTAAAATTTTCATTTGGTTCTTTTACTATAGTTTCTACTTCTCTGCTGAGATTCCTCCATAGATCTATTAATTAGGAACACCTTTTCTTTTAAATCCTTAAATATATTTATAATAGCTGCTTTAAAATCCTTTTCATTACTAGTTCTGAATTATGACTCACTCAAGGTCTATTTCTATTACCTGCTTTTTGGTTGATTCTGGGTTATATTTTCCTAATATATTTAAAAAATTTTTGGCTGAACATTAGGGATGGTATATTGTTGGAAATCTAGATTATATTTTCAATATACACAGTGTTCAATTCTGTTTTTTTTTCAATTCACAATATATCCTGAAAATTATTCCATATCTTTATATTGAGGTATTTCTCATTATATTTTATGGTTGCATAGTAACTCCATTATGTAAACATGTTATAGTTTATGCATACCTTATTTCCTAGGAAATTATCCTTGTTATATAATCTATTTTCTAATTTGCTTTCTAAAGTACTTTAAGAGAGTTAGGCAAAGTAGCCTCATGGTTTTTAGTTTCTTTTGTTTCAATGGTTATTTTATTTTATTTTATTTTTTGTTCTCTCCATTTGTCTTGATCATGATAGACAGAGGTCTAATTTGTTGATGCTTCAAATTGCTAACCTTCTGATTTATTTATTATTTCTGTTTTTCTTTTTTCTATTAAACTAACTTCTGCCTCTTTCTTCATTATTTACTTCTTTCTGTTTTTTTTAAGCTTAATTTATTGCCATGTTTCTGAATTGAGAACTAAATTAATTTCTATCATTCTTTCAAGTTAATATAAATTATTATTATATTAATATAAATGTTAATACAACTTAATATAACTTAACTATAATATAACTTAATATAACTTAATTAATATAACTTAACATTTATATTAATATAAATATCATTAATATAAATATAATAAATACTTTAAGGTTATAAATTTTCCTCTGATTACAGCCTATTTGTATTACACAGGTCTGAATATGTGATGTTTTAGCATCAATTTTTGGAATTCTGAAATTAGAGTTTGTAATTTTCCCTTTTCCTCAAGAGTTGTTTAATAAAGAGTTGTAATATTTCCAGGTAGAGAAGTATTTTTATACTAATTTTGAATTTTGTTCTGTATTGGTAATAAAATATTGGTATTTTTGAAACTTTACGTAATATACCAAGATTTTCTTTATAACATAATAGCCAATTTTTATGTGTTCCAAGTGCACTTGAGAAGACTGTATATGCTCTATTATCATGATGTAAACTTCTGTATATATTTATAATTGCTACCTTATTTTACAAAGTTTAGTTGTTCTGTATCTATTTCATTTTGTCTATCTTAAATCTACAGCATTATAAATTAAAGTAAAAAACCTATGCTCTTCAGAATAGTTTGCACGTACAAATATTGAGAAAGTTTGTGGTAAGATCAACCTTGCCTATCTTTGTTAACTCATCCTGAGACATCTCCCTGAATTCCATACTCATATCAAACTCCCTTGCCATGCCCTTTAAGACCATCTTACTGGTATGTTTTTTATTCCCACTCCTTGAATTGACTTTCCTTGCCCAAGGAAAAGTATATTACATAAAACTCCACTTCATGTACCCATTTTCTTCTTCTCTCCACTCTACTTTCTCTCTCCAGTGCAGCCTTCCCAATCCACTTTAGAAGCTAATTAGTTCCTCCACTCAGGTTCCTGAAAACATCATGCATAGTTGTAATGAAGTATTTATCATACTGGATTGTATTCATTTCCTCTAATCTTCTCTTACCTCCTCTTGTCAGTAAGTTCTGTAAAGGCAAGGAGCTTCCTTCTTTATTTTTACATCTGAATAGTCTCATACAGTAGGTGGCACATAGACAAGCATCAATAAATTTCTGGTATATGATGAACCAATTAACTCTAATGGCCCCCAAATGCTTACTGAATGCCATACCTTTAAATTGTCTCATTTATTTCTCACAACCATCCTGATTTCCTGTATGCTAACATAATGAAGTACTCGTAATGACTATTCTACTTGCCATACATACACTTCCATTATATATGTTACCATGTTGCATTACAATAACTTTCCTAAATATCTGGTTCTCTGCTAAATAATAGGTTCTCTCAGAGGAAACTTTCCACAGCTTGGCCTGGAGCAATTAATTGTTGAGGAACTGTTTGTTGCATGAGTGAATGAAAGAGTGAGACAGGTACCATTGCCAAGACACAGACTCTGGTTCTTATTATCATTGTCCAACATAGTGTCATACTGAGGGGAGAAGATAATAAGTGTAACATTTATTCCACATAACTATCATATTTAAATCACAATTAAATTCATAATCATAGTATTCTGAGGATATACATTTTAATAGAAAAGTAGTTTCTTAAGTGATAAAAGAAAAATGTATTAATATATAATTATGTTTCTTTCATAACAAAAGTGGTGATGTCAATGACACTTTTATTTTGGAGGAAAACAATTGGATAGAAGCAATAATTTTCCCCTCTGAAAAATGAGGCTTATGTATGAATGATATATATGACATATAAAGATCATTCTGGTTCTGAAGGACTGTCATATAACATTCCAGTTCATGTAATTAGTGTTTTCCTTTTCAAGAAGACTTTCAAGCCACTGAATTATACTGTCTTCTGAATAGCTGGTATTTAATCAGAATGTTTTCAGAGGCAAAAGTTCAAGATATGTGAGATTATTATATATGAACAACAATAAGAGATTAACTCCACTTGGCTCAAGGAAGAGTTCATTTAACAGATGTTAATGAAGAAAAAATTCAGTTTCTGTATGAAATAGGGTGCCATCTATTGAAAATAGAACACAGGAAGTCCTTCTGCCTTAGATTATATGCCTTAATACCTTAACACTTGATAATACACAACAAGGTTTTGAATAAAATTATCAGTAATCTCCTATAGTCCCTCATTCCCAAAGTTCAAAAGCTTTCTAAAAAGTCACTCTTACTTTTCTATAACCTTTTAATCAATCAATTTAGAGCAGTGGATCAGAATCAAGTTGAAAATCCTAATAATAATCTTAATTTTATGTCATATATTAATGACTTTTATCCTTCTACAGAAAAAGCATTCATAGCCCTCCACATCCCTTCCACCCAAACACACTTTAAAGCTCATGTATGAATTTAGAAAACACATTAAACTAGTCCTGTGGAATAACTAGGCTTCTAATTTATTTCCAAGTGAAATTCAGATAGTTGACTTAAGTCAACAGATGGTTTGGGGCTTGTTTAAAGAAGAAATTATCTCACTCCATATGTAAGCTTGTGAGACATACAATCAACTGCTGCACTTTTACACATAATTTCTAGAATCCCATTTTAAGAAATTGCATCTAAGGAATATTCAATGGAGATCCAGAATTTTAGAGTTTCTGCTCCTAGTAGAGTAGTCAAGCCTTTCTTAGCTTACCTTGCTGATCTTTTCTAAATAAATTGGCTGGAAGCTGCTGCTATTTTGATGTTATTTTTATGTTACATCCTTTTAATTAATTCTATTGATAGCTATTTTAAACATTTTAATTAGCTATTCTTACACCTCTGGGCTATTAAAACTAAAAGCAGTCCTTTACATCCTTTCAAGAATTAAAATGATCACTTATGCGAAGTTCTGAGACAATTGTTTCATATGGGTTGACAATACTTCTCAGAGTGGCAACCGGGAAGGCTGACATGCTTTATCCTTCTAGCTCTGCTGTTCTTTTGGCTGGCCAGTCTACAGTGCATTTACCTATTCCATTGGCTTTCCTCTGAGTGTAATGACTTTCCTTGTACTCTGTTAAAAATATATCCCCACAAATCAAGAAGAAGCAGATTCAGACTAAGTGGCTGGGAAGATTTACATTCTATTGCTAACCCAGTTATTACTCTGCTGAAAACCCCATAGCATCAATATAATGAATCCCTCAACTTCTGCAGCAAGCACAATTTTTCTTCCCAACCTCATTGGCTCCCAACTTTCTGCTTGACCTTTTACAATCTGTGTGTGGCAGAACTTCATTACAACCTTTTAATGATGCACAAATGGCACACAACACCAAGGTCACAGAGGATCCCAGGTGAAAACTTTTCAAACACCACCAGAATAGATACGGAGACCTCGTTTAAGAGGCAAAATAACCGTATGGAGAAATCATACCTTAGGATTCAGTATGTCTCCCAAGGGCTGATAACGCAAAATATTGACAATGTGGTATGTTGAATAACTACCCTCAACAAGCCTCTTTTAAGAGGAAGAGAACCTGATTTCCCAAGCATAAACGGCTAAGAGATTCTAAATGGCTCCTTAGGTGCCCTGAGTACTAGAAGGGTAATAGCTTTAGGATTCCAACCTAGAAAGGTTTCCTTATATAACTAACAGCACTGATATAAGCCCAAGAAGCCAACACTCATATATTTTTTCTTATCACCTTGAGCCAGCAAAAAACACCTCAAAATCCCATTGTAACATAAATTGAGGATGTGAAAGGCACAAAATTACAGCATGGCTCTTCACATGATTGATTGACTGAACGTGGAGGAATCTTGAAGGCGTAGAAGTAAGCAAGTTGAATTGCAGGGCAGAATGGGATGTGGCAAGAGAGAGGAAGGAAGAGTTTGATTCTGATCAATAATCTCCTTTAAGAAAATGAATATTTGCTTGGGGAGAGAGAAAGTACAGGGAAAGCTTTGTTTCGCTTGCTTTAAATACTACTTCTCAAAAAGAGTAAAGGGAGACACATGTTCTGGTTTTTCTTTTTACAATTTTAAATTAGTTCCTGAATTGTCTCTCATTTTCTCTTTTCCTGGCCTACCTCCTCTTCCTCTTTCCCTCTTCTTCACATCAGCTTCAAAGTTCAATTTATGTAGGGCTGAGGCTATGCAATCTGTTGACAAATGAGTTGGAGCAGCCTGTTTAGGTTTGGCGGGGAAAGAAGGAACATTCCAATTCACTGCTTTTCCCACCATTTTCCTCTGCTCAACCCCCATTTTTTAAAATTATTTTTTTCCTTCAGTATTTTCTATAGGAGTAAAATATAGACTGTACAACGAGTATCATGTGGAAATGCAAATGAAAAAAAAGGTCTCCGAATTTTTTTTCTCACAAGCCCACAGATAACATTATAAAAGGTCTCTGAATTGAAGACCAACATTGGTCCAGCATTGGTGGTGCCAAGATGATTGTCCTCAATGCCCTTAGCAAAGCGAAGTGACTTCCAAGGGTGCCCCTCCTCCAACTCACACATACACTAGAAGTTTTTAAAAAGGCAAAGATAAGAATCCAGAAACTGCAGACATTGGTTCCAAACCCATGAGGACCTTGAGCCCTGAGATGCCTTGGGTACAATGAAATAAGAATATCTGTTATACTGCCTCACACAGCCAGGTTCAAATCTCCAGCTCAGAAACTTGCTAGTCGTGTGAATTCAGCATAATTACTTAACTACCCTCAACATCAGTTCCCTCTTGTCAATGTGTATCTAACTTGTGGAGTTATTAAAAAAGTTAGATATCCTAGCACAAATGCATGTCACTTAGTGAATTCCCAGTAAATGGTAATTGTGTTCATCATAAGACATATAACTTCATTCAAATATTATGAGAAGTCATGGATGGCCATTTTCACCAAGAAGAGTCTCAATAACAGTGAACAATATCTATAGACTTGAAGAGCAAGTATGATTTTCTGAAAGTTTTTATAGGAAAGGCATTTGATTTAGCTTACTATATTATTTGACAGGAAGAAAAACTGGGAATTGAGGCTGACGGATTTTATATCTCATCCACAAATCTGATTATTTAACCCCCTTTTCTTCCTACCCCACCCCCTGCCCAGAAACCTGTTCATTTACAGTGGTTTCACTCTAAGGACATTCCATTCTACTGATACTGAAAACACTATTAAATGGAGTTCTAATATACTATTCTTCCCAAGCAAAATTGCCTTTGAGGCTGTGACAACCCATTGCTTTATTTCATACTCAAAGTCAACACTGGGGACAAAGTGATCTGTTTACTAAATTAACTATCTAGGTTAGCCCAGGAAAAAATACTAGATTGCACCATTTACCCTGTCAGGCTCTCTGCCATAGTCTCCAGGGCCCAAGCTGTATGATGCCTGGCAGCTTTGGTAGTGAGCACAGATGGAGAATAATTGAGGTGCCCAGTTAGTATCAAGCACATGGTGGAAGCTCAGAAAAGTATTAAACAGCAATGAGAAACTGTTCATATTCTGTCTACATACAGCTGTTATACACATTTGTGAATATATTTGTAGATCAGATTACTCACATATCATCCTTAAGCCTTAAGGGTTGAATATAAAAGAACTGACATTTGCTTTAAGAGTTCTCAATATCTTGCCCAAGGAAATGCTGAACTTTTGACAACAGAAATTATCTATACAGAAGGAGATACTGACAAATTTACTGCTGTATGTATTTTTGCATAGAAATTTGCTTCGTCTCAGATGAAATGGCCTGGATTACTATAGGAAATAAGTTTTTTCATAATAACCATTCATAGAACATGTCTGCTACTAGGCTATCTTTACATGTTCAGGTAGAGATAGGTCAAGTAAAATTAGTAAAAGATTTATTAATATTTTTCTTAATGTTGAAAACATATATGCAAAATGGATTTATGATACAGATTCTTTAAATAATTTTTAATTAGTATTTATCTATGTACTTATGAATTCTTCAACAAATATATATAGTTATCTACCTATTGTGTTTCTGGTAATTTGACAGACAACTGGGAATGGTGAGAAAGAAGCAGGATGAAATACAAGAATCTCTCTGTTCATGTTGCAACATGGCACTCCTCATGCTCTTTTCCAAAATATGTACACGTGAAATTCATTTGCAGTGGGATGGGAGATGGGTTCAATTCACACACTTTATCTAATTTAACTGAAACAGGTACTTTCCAGTATAAATGCTTTACCTTGCCATAAAATTACATTACAGAAAGTGTCAAAACAATGTAAAAGCAAATGGAGTTGAAGAAGTTAAGTTTTCATGATTCTAAAAAGTCAACTGTGAAAATAAAAACTGCTTCTCTGGCTAATTCTCCATGAACAGACTGCTTATACATGAATAATGATATAAAAGGCTTTGAACTCATTCACTTGACAAAGGAAGTATATAAAATACTAGTGAATATATTCTTACCTGCCTTGTTACCACTTGCCACCTGTATTGTTACTGCATTCCTACAGTCACTTCACTGCAAATGCAAAGAAATCATCTTAGCTACCTAAAAATCCCTTCCCTCAAAATCACAACCTATGCCAATCTTAAATCCTATACTCCTCTGTCTCTGTTTGACTGCAAAAGTGTTCCTCTTCAACATTTAAGACTATCTCCCTTCCCCTATAAAAGAGAGAGAAGAATTTTTTACAGTACAAGAGACAAGCAAATTATATGAAATGATCTAAACTTAAAGAGTAGAGCTCGTTTTGAAATTATACCCAGGGAAATCAACAACTTGACTAAAGATGATTTCTGCTCTATACAAGAAGGTCATCTTTTTGATTGAGGTTTGGGAGAGATGCAGATGGAGGGTTGAGGGAGAAAGGTGATCTCATCTAGCCAATCAGATAAGCAAAATCAACTGAAAGATCAATAGGTGATAGATGTAGCAGCCAGATTGCCTTTCCATCTACATCCACACCAAAATCACTGCAGGGTCAATGTTACCTCAACCAGAACAGGCTTCTGGTGACAAAAGAAAAAAATGAATTTGAAAGATTAGAAGACTTAATGGAGGGGCATTCCTCCAAGCCAATAGCAAAGCAATTCATTTCCATGCCCTGTGCCTTGCTGGAAGGTTTTGATTATATACCACATTATGCTTTTATCTTTCTGCCTGTTCATCCCCAGACCTGGGGCTGTGCTGCTAATATGGCATGCCCTGAAGGTCCTGCTTCCAAATTCAGGCTCATAAGCATCTCCACAGGTGTTGGCTTTTTTTCCACTAAGCATTGCAGTAGCGTTCACACATGTCTAATTACCAGGAATTTCCCCCTCCCCCACCCAAAATAGTACTCTGTCAGATCGACATCTCTAAATTTTGTTGTGATAAAAAATACTTAAGTTATGACTTACTTCTCTTCTCCTCTAATTACAATTTAAGGCCAATTTAAAACCAATTAAGTTCTTGGGCTTTTTTCCCTCAGTCTGCCATTAATAGGTCCTAAATTATAAGAATATAAGAAGCTGTGGAACATCAATCTACAGTCACAATACTTTCAGTAGAGTTGTCATAAAATTACAGAAGGATAACGAAATGATTAGATGTAATTAGACAGGAGGAAAATAAGACCGAACTCAAAATGTCAATCAGTGAGTAATTAATTATAATGTAGAAAAAGAAAAAAAAAACATATATATATGGCTTAAGAGTCAGATTATAAAATTGTATTTCCTAAGGAAATGAAAGTATCCAAAGATGAATTAGAAACCCTTTATTAATAATTTGATTGAGTTCATGTTTACCGTAATAAATGACAAGGCTTCTCAATTTATTGAAAGTGTCTGAAAGGAGAATGGTTTTCTCAAGTTTGAAATATAGTGCCTGAGCTTATTTGCAAATGGCATACAGAAATTTAATGTTTTATTAAATGGTTCATTATAGGAAAATAAAAACAGAAATGGCCATTTATCTTTGAGGAGTGACTATAAAAATTCCATATGTGTACGCGTATTAGAGAATTTTTATGGTGAGAACTTTGAATTCTCCTTTGTGCTGACAGTAAAATCTGCTCCAATGAGAAATTCAAAGTTTACTTATCTTTGAAGGAAATTATGACCCTGGATAGTGGAGAAAAAATAACAAATAGGTCTGTTTGTTAAAATGACATGAGAATGATAATAATTTTATATTTCCAGAAGAAAAAAAATATTAAAAAAAGCTTTCACATCCATCTTTCTTCCCTTCCGTATACTCCACTTTCAGATCTTAGAACCTGAGTTTTAAAAAGATAGAAAGAAAAATGATTCTGCTGTTAGCAAGAAAGCACATTTGAAAGAGAAGGAAGCATGAAGTATGAAAGAAATGCAGACATGAGGAATGACCCAATCCACTCATTACATCACTGCAAAATAGCAAAAATGTATTTCTTGGTAAATAAGCTGAATGATGTCATGATTAAGAGTTTGCTCTCTGGCAATACATCTGTGCTCAAATTCCCTTAGGCAAGTTATTTAATCCCTCTAAACTTTAGTTTCTTCATCCTCAAAAAGGAGATAATAATGGGATCTACTCCATGGAGTTGTGAAGATTAAAATAGAGGTGACGCATGTATATCCCTGAGCACAATACTTAGCATATAATTCTACTGTCTTATGGGAAAACACGATTGATACTTAGATTCTGCTAGGACAGAGACAATTGGCTGTAACCAACTTCTAAAAGTGGCAAACAAAACAAATTCAATGTCCGGTTTTGTTGGATAGACATACCTGGCATTAAGAATGTTGTGAATTTATTTATAAGATTAAGGAATAAGAATTCATGCATGAGGAAGATTATCATTAACATTTATTGAGTGCTTGCCATGTGCTAAGCATCGTTTAAGGTGTTTTGCACATTTAATTCTCACCAAAAATCCTGAGATAGTTTCCATTGTTGCTTGTCTGTCTACTCTACTAGCCATTTGAAGATAGGGATTATGTTTTGTGAACAGAATCGAACATAGTACATTGCATTCAGTTGTTGCTTAGCAGCTGTGGACTGAACACATGAATTAATCTTCCCGAAGTGCACACAATTTTTAATGATTTCACACATCCTAGAAGTCCAAATGCATCCCTCTCCAGCTTTCTCTTCAGTCTTATCTTCCGGAGTCCCAATATTGTAGTCACATAAGACAAGTCACAGTTTCTTGATCAGATCATGATTCAATGCCTTCCCCCCTCCTTGTCTTTTCTGTAGCCTAAAATATGTTACTGCTTCTTGTGCCTGCCAACTTTCTCTTCTTTCTAGGGCTAGTTCAAACACTGTTTCTTCAGTGACACCTTTCCCATTTTCCTCAACCAGAATTAATATCTCCCTCTTCTCTGTTGCTAGAGTCGTTTACACGTCCTTTGGTTCATTTGATGATTCATTTATTCAGTAATTAGACATTAAGTGTCAATCATGACCACAAAGCACTTTTAGGCCCTAGAGAGAAATGACAGGCCTTGTCTTTAGGGAGTTGATATTCAGAAAACTGAACCCAGAAGCTCAGATCCAGGTCATGAGTGCGGTGATGTATGCAGAGGATAAGGATGGAAATGGAGCTTTGAATCATAGCCCTGGAAGGCTTTCCGGAGGAGGTGATTCCAGGGCTGAGTCTTGACAGACAAGTAGGGGATTTATCAGGAGAAGAAGCCAGGGTTATTGCAGGAAGGAGAAACCATGAGCAAAATGACAGAGGGCATCTCCTGGTTTGCAAATAGCGAGGAAATTAAGAGTGCATTAATTGGTAGAGAGTGATCTACCAACTCTCTGGTGGACTATTTACAAGAGCTAAGTTCCAAAACTGGGAGTAACTGCTTACAAACTTTTATAGAAAATTGACACTGTTATGACACCAAACCATCAATGGATTCATCACTGCCTTGAGCGTGGTCTGGACCGGTTATTTTATTGTCATGTGGCATGGGCAGTGTACTAGACACATACATGCAGTGAGACAGTGGATTAGAAATAAAATAAGCAAACAAAAGCAGCCAGTCCTTCCACACAGTTTGAGAAGCATCAATTTAGACCCCTAAAGCATAGGAAGGGGGATGGCAAAAAACTAAAATAAAGAAAGGGAGGGTCAGATCATAAAGGTTTATGTGAGTCAACATAACAAATTTTTATTATAGAACTCATTTAATTACTTCTCTCACAACTGTAAACTCTTTGGCAATGACTGATTTTATTTTAGGTACTTTTGTATTCTTCACATTGCCCAGGTCTTTATAGATAAACAATTTTTGACAAAAAAATTTTGAAAAATTATTTGTTTGTGTGTGTGTGTGTGTGTGTGTGATTTGCTGCATTGCAAGTATCTATTAATAGTTTGACTCTTTGCAACAATTGAGGCTTTCTTGACATATTAGTGCAACGACATTGCTATTTTTAAACACTGGCTTAGATTTACACCAAGTCTGTCCATTTTCCATTTTGTTTAGTTACTGAGAGCTCCAAGCTAGGCACCAGGATAGAGCCATGAATTAAACCAAGTCTTTGATCTCTACTTGCTCATTTCTCAGTCAATGGAAACACTTGCAGAAGCCACACTTGTAGTTCACGATGAAGCTATATTTTGAGCAAATTTGCTTTTTTACATAAGTCTGAAAAACTGTTGTTATGTCCTTAAAAGTTCCAATGATCTTTTCAAGACTACTTAAATTTTAGGAACTTGTTCAGATTTGTACTAGATACAGAAAAACTTTTCAAGAATTTTGTCATGAATAGCAAAGGAAGCCAAATTTCTAAATTAAGAGATTTTTGTGAATGTTCTCTAATAACTAGACACCGAAGGAGAAGGTGGCAAAATGCAACAAAGAAGGAATTGAAGAGTAAACAAAGGAAAAGAAGGACAAGGATTAGGGAATAGAAAGAGAATAGAGACAAGATGGCTCTAGTGAGAACAAAAGAAGGGAAAGAAGGTGCCAAAGGCAAAAAGGGAAATGATTATCAAATGTTAGCACCCAGAGGTCAATGGGAATTTAGCTTCAGTCACTCCTTATTGCCCTTCTTCCAACACTAAACCAACAAAAAAGTGATTTCAACAGTATAACAAAGTTTATTTGTAACAGTTTCAGACTAATTGAAATCCTGTAAAAGGACCTGAAAAAAATACCATCAATTAAATATGATGTCAAAGCTATATATAACTGGCCGGGCATCATGGCTCACAACTGTAATCATAGCACTCTGGGAGGCTGAGCCGGGTGAATTGTTTGAGCTCAGGATTTCGAAACCAGCCTGAGCAAGAGTGAAACCCCGTCTCTACTAAAAATAGAAAGAAATTAATCGGACAACTGAAAATATGTAGAAAAAATTAGCCGGGCATGGTGGCTCATGCCTGTAGTCCCAGCTACTTGGGAGGCTGAGGCAGAGGGATCCCTTGAGCCCAGGAGTTTGAGGTTGCTGTGAGCTAGGATGACGCCACAGCACTCTAGTCCTGGCAACAGAGTGAGACTCTGTCTCAAAAAAAAAAAAAAAAACAAACTATATATAGCTATAATCAAATTTCAATGGTACATTTACAGTTAATAAAATTGTGTGTGCAAGACCACCAGAAACATGCATTTTTAAAATATAGTAATAGTCATATGTCTCTGGCTTTACAGTTTACCCAATACTTTTTACCTTCATCATCATATTTAATTATCATAACAGTCCTGAGACCTGAGTAGAGTAAGGAATTTTACTATTATTTCATTGATGAGCACACTAAGGCTCAGGGATATTGGGGGATTGGCCCCAAATCACATGATATTAAGTTTTGAAGGCAAGAGACTCATTCAATATTTTTCACTTCAATTTCCGAGTACTTTCTTCAACACTACACTATCCCCCTAAAAAGATAATATTGCTTTTCCAGAATGTCATAACTCTAAAAAGTCCCACACATGTGCTTTGGGGATAGTGTGAGGATAAGCACAGATTACAAATAACTTCATTCCATAACAGCTCTCACTGGATAAGGTAGCAATTAGTTAGTTATAAAACATTTACTGCCATATCTAGTTTGTTAGAAGCATTTTTGATAGAAGGAACATTGCTGCTACTTGCACAAAGCAGTTGGTATTGTAAAGTAATAATCTCTACTGATTAACCCCAATTGGGAATCCTCATAGAAGTCTATTGATTGTGTATTTTGCTGTCAAATTTGCAGCACCGAGAGTCACACAGATCCCTGCCCTGTCAGTCACACACATGATAAGGCTATATACTCTCTGATAGAAGCGCCTAATTACCTCAGCTTTATCCTGTTGAAGACTAGTAAGATGAGAGTTTAAATAAATGATACAGTAAAATATTAGCCTCAAGGCTCCCATCACATAAATTTGGTTGGTTCCATTTGATTTTTATTGCCACATTTAAACATACCTGTATATCACCCTATTTAGTGCATTGAAATATATGGTATGATAAGAAATTTGACAGGTTAAAAAATGAACAGGTCGCAATGAACTCTGCTCCATAGCTCTTTTTAAGTGTTGATGCTTATTTATTATAAATTACGCATTCTCGAGTATATTCATTGCTTAATTTTGAAAAATCTCATCAATTGTCTTAATTCCTCAATGAAATCTCCAAAGAAAATTATTAATATTCATACAAAGAAAAAGAAAAAGCAGAACATGCTTTCAAAAGGACCTGGAATCCTCTCAGAGTATGTCTTACATATGCATTACAGATTGACGCAGGGAGCAGTTTTTCCCCGTCCAACACATGCCCTGCCCTTCCCCCCAGATGGAAATGACAACCTCATTTTACATTTCCCACTTGGCACATTCAGTAAACCGGTTCATGGAGAAAAAATTCCAGTGACATCTCAATATGGGTGTGAGGCTGCAAGTAAAACAGGAAATTAACATTTTACTGAAGAATTGCTTGGAGTTTGTGAGCCTTGAGCTAAGTGTTAAAACAGATTATGCTACATGAATAAGTAAATTTTTTTCAGAGAGAGGAGGATGATCCTTTATTGGTACTGGAAAGGGAAAGAACGCAAATGTCTGGAGCTACTACTATCAAGCACATAAATAAATCTACATCTTTTTTCAATTGTGCTGCATCTTTATTCCGATAAACAGAAAATTAGACAAAAAGTATGTGAGACCCAACTGACTCTGAGGGATATGTTTTTCACTTCTGGGTGGGTGAGGTAAGGGTTTTGATGACACAAAACATAATTCCACAGTCTCTTTGAGGCTCTCAGACAAGCTAATGTCACTTGCTCTCCAAGAAACATCTCCTTTTATTAGTTTGATCCCATTGGTTCTCCCCATAGCCCTGAGTACCACAATTACCCTCTTCCTTCAGTTTTCGTGACATGTCCTCCTTTATGAGCTTTTCAGTCGCATTCATGTCTTCCAATCCCCGAAGCATCCTCTAGGCTTTCATGTAGAGTTGATTGCCATACACAAGGATAAGAGAAGTCAGAGCCATCCCAAACTGATTGTATGAAATCTGCCTTACAGCCACTTAGTACTGCTGCAGCAAAAGCTAATTCACACAAAGCAAATGGGAGCTCGCCTGGGTTTATGTGGCAGCTGATCAGCACACAAAGGTGAGAATGGAAGTCTCATCAGTGAAAACAGGGGCTTGGCAGCCTTTCTGAGGTGATATGCCAAATCTTCACTTAGCTGAGGCTATGAAATCAAGCCTTCTTGAGGGTCTTTTCACAAGTCAGCATGATAACATGGGAGGTGGCACCCTGGAATAGGTGACCAGGGGAAACTTAGGTGAGTCACTGCCTCCCTGAGTTTCAGTTACTTTATCTGATAAAACACATCTTAACAGTAGAATTAGAATTGTTAGTGGAATAATACCTGAAATCCTATTACGTAAAACAAATCAAAGCAGAGTTGGTATGGTAGAAGCAAAATTAGGAAATTGGAGCCCTTCCGCTTGGTCTCTTAGAATTGCTGGAGAGAACATCCCTGCACTGATTTTAGGATTCCAAAGTTAGCCAAGCTTTCCCCCAATATTTAATCTCTCGGCCCAATGCTCTCTTCTCTCTGTGGCTGGAAGCACCATTCTCAACTAGCTGGACAAAAAGATACAAGTGACATTGTTTGCCCTCATTTCACCATTATAGCTTTGCTCCTATGATTCTAAAATGTTCTTCAACATTCCTGAGTTCACTTTAATCTTAAAGACAGCATCAGCTGGTAGGAGCAAAAGCTTTAAAGACATTTGAAGAGGAAAAAAGACCAAACACTGGCGGTGGTAAGGTTCTGATAACAGCGGAGGGAAGGCCTAAAAGACCAATTAGATTAACTTCTTATCTTAATCCAAAGCAGGGTCTCCTTTCTGCCCCAGGCCACAATATTACTTGTTAACCATTGAACAACTTATTTTATGCTAAGCGATACACTATTTTCTAACAGTTTACCAGAGACTTTTAATCTGTGTTAAATACTAAGTCAATTTGGTCCATAATCCAGGACAGAAACAGAAAGTAAAATTAGGTTTCAAAGTCCAAATTTCATTGTCAGAATCCTTTCTTTTCATGGTTATTGACATAAGTATCAACTAAAAATATGATCCTAAAGTGATTTCTCTGAGCACACTAAGCATCTACCTCCCTAATATCAATACCATAGTAGCCTCTACCATGCCCATCCTTTTGAACCCTACTCAGTTGACTTTAGTCACTTGAAGTCTAAAATTCTAGTGACTTGTCTTTGAAGTGGGAAATGTTATCCGACATGCAGCTGTGTAAGTATGAATTACTTTTGATACAAAATTCAAAATGTACACCTATAGATATAACTGTTCTCACAACTCCACTCAAATGCTACAAATGACCTTTAATTTTCATTTTAAACTTTTTTGTTACTACTTCTTAATATTAAACAGTGAACCTAAAGTACTTTTCCTCTTGAAATTATTTAATGTATCATAACCCTCTTTCATTAGTCTTAACTCTCAAATACATTATTCTCTTCCATCTATTTCCCTTTCACTGAACATCTTTCTATCAATGTCTTTAGCGCTCCACATTAGAGCACCATATTGATTATGTAGCTTCTTTCCCTCTCAATATTCTTCAACAGTTCTCTCACGTTGGCTAGGCACATCCATCATTCTGTATTCTCTTTTATACATAATGAATAATCTTATTTACATAGTGTCCAGTTCCAAAGAATTAAAGCACTTTAGATTACTTTGGGGAAATATGTGTAATCAATTCTGACAGCCTCCCCGAGACAGGTAGAAGCAAAACACCATAATCCATTTTCACTAAGTAAGAAAGATGGCACTGGAGATAGGGAATTAGTCTTAGGGCACACTGTCATTTTCCAGTAGTTACAAACTGACATTCAATTGCTGTCCAAGTTTACTAGCCCTCTCAGTTTTCTTCTTCCCATGTCTACTGTGACTTCCCCAGTCAGCCACCTACACTATTGCCATGACTACATTTCCTAATGAGAACCCCACCCCACCTGCTCCCTGCTCCGTCCTTCTCTCCTTTGTCCTATTATTGCCAAATGTATTTTACTAAAGAACTTCTCTGATCATGCCACTTACTGTCTCAAAAACCTCCAACAGCTTATCGTCATCCAACATATTACATTTGACTTTTTTTACTCTAGGATTTGAGGATCTCAACCTAACTTCCAAAAGTATCAATAGCTTCTTACTGCCTTCTGCATACTCTATGTGACCAACAGTTATTAGCTGTTTTCTCAAAGTAGTACATTTTCCGGCCTCCAAGTCTTTGCCCATGCTGTTTCTGATGCTCAAAAACACTTGGCTCCCCATCCCTGCTTTAATCCTACCTTTTTGTTTTTAGGGGATGATTTTCAATTTTTTTTATTTTTTTTCACTTCATTCAACCCACCATGGATTTGCTAGCCAAATGTAAGTTATCTTTTTCAAAGGTGCAGAAATTTTTGTTTGCCTTTGGGCATTTATGATACTCTAACTTATGCTCTGGTTGTTTTTTACTTATTACACTGTGTTCATAGAATTTTGGAGGGCCAGAGCTTTATCTTAGTATTTTAAAAAATCTTCTGCAGTACTTACCATCTATATTCATTCATTTAATAAATATTCTTTATGTATTTAATTTGAATTCACCAATTATATTTTATCATACATTATTTTATCTATCTTCAACTTTTATTTTTATTATAATTCATAAAATTATTCTTTATCATTAAATCCTCTTTAAATACTTGATCTCTGTATTTCTCTATTACCTTTTGTTGGCTCCTCTCTCATCTCCTGACTCTTAATTCTGCCATTCCTTGTGGATTGGTTCTTGTCCCTTACCTGTGTATTCCCCCAGGAGAAGTTTTTGTCACATAACTCTAATTTGTGACACATGACACTGACCTAAAAATATTTTTTCAGCTCCAATCACTCTCTGTTGCCTTTTTTCAACTGTCTTCTTAAAGTTCTGTGGGGATGCCAACTTATCTGGGACCAAACTCAGTACCTCTTGCTCCAATGCTCTCTTGCCATCATTGAACCAATGATTTCGCCTCCCTTGGTGATTTAAACTAGAATTCCTTCTCTAAATTATCCAATCAGTCTAATTCTCTCATTGTGCAGATGAGGAAACTAAACTTAAAAACTGAACCAAAGCTTAGAAAGCTTAGAAAGGGCAAGTAACTAATCCGAAATTACACATCGCAACTGATCTCCACATCAAATTAACATTAAATCAGCAGCCCATCTGCAGAGATATCATAAAACAATCCTGTGAAATTTGTCGTGTTCATAGCAGTGCTGTGTTAAAGATGTTGATGTCTCCCACAATGTTCTCTTCCTGAGTATGGATAGAAAAAATTTCTCTCCTTGCTGAGTACTGGGGCTAGATAAGCTCCTCCTGTGCAATTGTATCACTTCAACATTAAAAATGACAAACCTGATCAGATTTTTTTATTACCTTCTCCTTTTATTGTTCATACTTGCAGCTTTTGCCCACCCATATCAAATATTTAGGATCTGGGATCATCCATTTTCCATCCTACTGCCCCTTTTGGTTTTGATTACTTCTCTCTAGCAGAATTTTTCCTTCACATAAATTGCATCAATTACCTTTGTCTTAAAAATAATTTGTAAATTTATTTTGATTTTTGGACTATCTTGGATATTTTGAGGGAATAAAGTAGGATAAAGATATTTAACTAAGCAAATAAAAAGTAGTAGAAATAGGATGAGATACAAAGTCTCTAGACTTTCAGCAGCACACCATGTCTTTTCTGGCTGTTCTATAAAATTATGTGATACATGATGCTATGTGTACCTGTGTGGAGTGTGTGTGTGTGTGTGTCAATGCACACACGCATGTGCGTGTATGTTTAAGATTTTATCCATTTATCTTATTTCTCCTGTCAGATCGTAAAATTCTCGAGGACAGTAATTATCTTAATTTTTTTTTTATAATTTTCTCAAGCAAATAAAACAGTATGTACATATGGTGGCAACTCAATAAATGCATTTAGATGACTCTAAATTTATCACTAAACCCTAATTCATATCTAATTTTCAGCCACCATTTCACTTAAACATGGAATTGTCTCTCAGCCCTTGGCTAAAACTATAATTCCTTAGTTGATAGATATGTAATCTCAGAGTTTATTGCAAAATGAATTTCTGTTAGTGGATTCTTGTCTTCTCACTAACTTGTGAAAATGGAAAAATGTACATTTCATAAAAATATTCCTAAATATAATCAGTACTTGAAATTATGATAACATGATAACCTTCAAGTAAATATTAATATTTAGGGTATTAGCAATATTGTTTTGTGCTTAAGATAAGTTAAATAATAATAACTAAAGACAAAGAAAATACAAGAATCTCTTACCTAATAACCATCTATTTTATTCTCTCTTAAATACTGCTTTCAGTGTGAAGATAGAAATATTTAAAACTTTAGAAATCTCATGTATTTATCATTGATAGCTTCCCTTAACAATTTTAACTGTACATTTAACATAGATTTATTTTTAATACTTCAAATTTTTTTTTAAATTTTCTCATTATACTATACAACTTTCCTAACTATCCAATATTGACTCCTGTAAAATTTGTTTTTGTGGATGATACAGTACTAAATTAAAATTAAGGAATGAGAAAGCAATTCCTTGTTTTGTGGTGGAATCCACCCCCTGATATTTCACAAATATACATTTATTTAGCAATTTTATTTGATTCTCACCTTAATTTTATAAATAGGCTGTCTGGGTGTAGAAAGCCCTATTATAAGATAGATAGAGCCAAAATTTATATTTTTAAAAGTGTAATCTTTAGGAAACAGGTACTCACAAGGTTGCATCAGATCATCATCTTTATTACATCTAAGCACAGAAAAGCATGTGCTTGTTGAACCTAGCAATGTGGGCTCAAGCACAGAGACAGGCGGTAAACTGGAGTCAAACAAATGTCACTCTGGGGGATGTTACGCCTATAAGATCCAGAGTAGACCCCAGAAATTCCGCACAGCTCCATTTTTTATGCACTAACATAGAGTTACAGGAGGCAAAAACAAACAAAAGAAAATAGTTAAAAAGAAAAAAAAATAGTGCCTGCTCTTAATAAAGAAGAGGAGAATATGTTATTCTGCCAATTTTCAATTTTCCATTATTATTTAAAGAACAAGACCCTTGTATTCAAATCCATTTCAGGAAATAATATTGTCATTTTTTATATATAAAAGCAATTTCAAGTTACTGCTGAATTACATTTAAGAAAATATGGTATAGGGCCTCAATTTTTCACATGCTCTTGCAAAATAGTAGGTACAATTCTCCTTACTAACATACTTGCTATAAATCTCACACATATTGAGATAGCACATTTTTCTTTAGGTCATTGTTGAAACACTAAGAGTATAATGGCCAAATATTTTCTGAACAAACAGCAAGCAGTTTTTACCCTAGCGGTACTTTAAATCATAATGCCTTTTCTCAGATTTCTTGAAACTAAAAAAATCTGATCTGAAATCAGAACACTCGTTATTGAATTATTTCAGAGGACTAAAAAGCCTGCTTTGTTTCAACTAATAAAGAAAAAGAATTTTAAAAGCTCAGCTTTTCATACCTACTTTTGGCTATACTATTTTAAATCACATTTGCAAGTAAATTTATTCAAATGCTGTTCAGTAAAATATAGAGTAAAGGATAAAAACATAAGTCATTAAAGAAAGTGAGTTACCATTTAAAGGAATACTGGTTGAAATTCCAGTTTTCTCAGGGTAGTATTAATATATGTATAGGTTCAAATATTACTGTTTTCTATGTAGTAGAAACAATCTTAGCTAATTCCTCAGGCATTTCCCACCAGGTAAAATGTATGATTGGCACATGGATTTTCATTATGGAACAATATAACACACTGGTTGAGAGGGAAATTTCAGATTCAGATAGACCTGGGGTCAAGTTTTGGTTTTGTCACTTATGAGCTGTGTGACTTTAGTATATTGTTTTACCAATCTGAGTTCCGGTTTCCTTACCTCTAAGTGGATGTCATAAAACATTTATTTAATACAGTTGTTTTAAAATGGAATGAAATAATTTATGCTAACATACTTAGCACAGTGACCAGTAATTTTTGACAATTGTTAGCATTATTTTTCATTAGCCAAAAATTGAGAAAGAACACAAATGGCATTTCTCAATCAAATGTAAGTTTGAACTTTTGTCCCTTGCTCTGTTATCTTTGAAATCTTGGTTGACTTATTTAAAAGTCTCAGAGAAAAGCCAAAGTAATGCTATAGACAATGAAGAGTCTTTTTAACAAAGGGTAGTAGAATAAGCAGATATCCAAATGGAAAAAACATCTCATTACCTACTTTACATTATACACAAAAATTAATTTGAATATTGACCCAACTGTAAAACCTAAAACACCAACTATTTTAGAGAAAAATATAGGATACCTGCATGACTTGGAGCTAGAAAAGATTTCTCAGACAGATCACAGAAAACAATAATTATTAAAGAAAAATTAATAAAATACATGAAAATTAAAAATTTCTTTTTATCAAAAGACATCATTAAAAAATGAATAGTGAGCCACAGAATGGGGGAAAATATTCATGAAATATATATCTGGTAAAGAATAGGTATCTAGAATATAAGTAATTTTAAAATTTAATGATTAAAAATTCATTAACCCAATTTAGCAAATGGGCAAAATATTGGAACAGACCATTCACAAATAATGATATACACATAGCCAATAAACACATGAAAAGGTGCCCCAAATCATTAGTCATTAGAGAAATGAAAAGTAAAACCTGTTGAGATGACCACTACAAACCCCACCAGAATGGTTAATATTAAAAGACTGATCGATCACTAATTTTTGATAAGGATGTGAATTGATAATGGTAACTCACATACATTGTCTGAAGGAATGAAAAATGGTACAATTACTTTGGAGAAATATCTTACAGTAATTCCATTCCTAGATGTTTACACAAGAAAGATAAGAATACATACGTACAAAAATATTTATCCAATAATATTTATGGTAGCTTTATTCATAATAACCTCACACTGCATTCAGCCTAGGTGCCCATTAACAGAAGAATGAGCGAACCCACTGTGGTAAAATAATACAATGGACTACTACTCAAAAATAAAAAATAAACAATACTAACATAACAACAACATGCATAGATCTTAAAATAATTGTGCTGAGTAAAAGAAGCCTTACCAAAAAGTGCACATTGTTTAATTGCATTTATAAACACTTCTAAACAGTTTAATTTTTTAAGCTATTGTGAAAAATTTCTGAACAGTGGCTGCCTATGGGGGGACAGCTGGGGAGTGGCTGGAATGAAGCATGATGGTGATGACAATGTCCTGCACCTTGATAACAGCTTGGAGTACACAGGTGTGTTTACATTTGTCAAAACTCAGTGAAGAAACACTTAAGATTTGCGCATTTTATTGCATATACACACATATGTATGGAAATAGTAAGTTCTAGTTAATGACATACATGCTGAGGTATTTGAGGAGAAATGTACTGATGTATGCAAGTACTTTGAACTACATTAAAAAATATGGATGATTGATGGATGGATAGATGGATGGATACGTTTATAGTAAAACACGTATAATAAAAAGTTACCGATAGCATCTAGGTGGTAGATTATGAACTTTGGCTGAAAACTTCTTTCAAGTTTATTGATGTTTGAGAATTTTCATTAAAAGTGTTGAAAAAATTAAAACTCTCTGATGTTCTTTCATCTTTTAGAAAAGGGAAACTATAATTCCTACCTGAAGGATTTTTCTTGGGTAAAATGAGACAATGAGTTCTCAGACATATGTTTTGCAAATTTTTCTTCCCTCTCTGCGGACTGCCTATTCATTTTCTCATGGTACTTTTTGTTGAGAAGTTTTTAATTTTTATGTTGTTTATCATCTTTTTCCTTGCATAATGAATGAAATGAGGTGCCAACGCAAAGTTGGTCTTTAGTGAGTCTCAGGTGTTTTAGCCTTTACTTGGCCTACCTTTCCCCTCAGGGTCACAAGAAGTCCCTCTCAAACCTTTCAGAAGGTTTGAGAATCCTTTCAGATTTCCCTCCTAACTTTCACTGCTCATCTCTCCCGTACATACTTGGCTAACAGTTCCTTGCTTGGAGTTTCTTCTGAAGGGTGTCCTTGACCTCACTTAGTAACAGATCTCTCTCCCAGACCTCTGTACTAACATACAGAGCTAATCAAAAGTGGATCCATGCTGGGCATTTAGCCTTCTTTACCTCTCAGCCCCTCTTCTCTGAAAGAGAGGAGTAGGCAATAAATAAATAAACAAATGAACAAACAAATAATTTTAAAAAAGAAAAAGGAAAGAAAAAAACTCAGAAGAATGCAGCATCCTGGATGTCAGATGAGACATTGTCATAAATAGTGAGGGGCCAGTATAAAAGGCTACAGAAAATCGCACAGTATTAGGACAGAGAAGAATGACTTTGAGTGAGAATTCGGAATATTGACCTCAGAAGGATCATTTTCAGGAATATGGTCAGAACATCAGAGATTTGGCCTGTCTATTCTGGGCTTATCAGTAGCTCACCTTTGGCAAGCTTTCCAGCTACCCTTGCTGCGACATGAAGGTCCTGCTTATTTTACTTTAGCTTCTCACATTCTTAGGCAGAAAATTGTTACCTCTCAGCATTTCTTATCTTCCTAAGCACAGGCAGTCACAGGCCTATAAAGGGACCGTGAACACAAATGATTCCAAACACACATCCATCCCATCCTCACTGCCAGACAGCCTGACCATGTTGGCCCTGGAAATCACTCTATTGCTATTTTCACTTTTCAGGTGTATCTGTTTTGTCCTTTGTAAGAGGTGAGCTCCAATAGCTTCACTAACTTACTGAGTCTTATCGTCCTTACCTGATGACTTTGAATGCTTCATCCTCGAAGGAAAAAAAAAGTCGCTGAGAGCCAATGAAAAGGCTTTGGAAATACAAAAATTAACCTCAGGATATTGACAGTTCTTTTAATAGATCACTTATTTTTCTAGGTAAAAAATTATGCTTTGGGTCCAAAGGTAAAAAGAATGAGGCAGCTGGCAAATGGGACCGATGCCTCCTTCCTAAGTGACTGGCTTCTGAGGGAGCCTTTCTTGCTTTCTAATGCCCAAGGAGTCACATGCTATGGGAAATAACTTCAATTGAAATTAGAGCTAGGTAAGTAATTATTTTACCTTCAACAAGCAATTATTTATTCTCAAGTCTATGATAGGTCCTATGGAACATATCAAAGGAAAATGCTCCATGTTCTTTCCCTCAAGAGTTAGGTACACAAAGCAGTTAAAGAACAATTCAAAGCACAAAATAGCCAAGCATCAGAAGCTACTGTGGGTATAGAAGAAAAGAGATTAAGAGGGTTAGACCACATTTCCTTAGTTCTTCAAGTTTTCTAGAAAAGGAGAAGGAAGACCACATTGAATAATGAGTAGGGTTTATGAAAGGCTACCTTGACACAGGATATAAAACAGAAGACATTTAGAACTGCTCTAGACCCAGACATATTTTTTTTCCAAAGCAAAGATTTAATTCATTGTAGCAGCTGTTTTTACTTATTTGGAAGGAAGAAGTTTTCTTAAGTTAACCAGTTAGTGATGAACCCAGGGGTAACCTTAGAGGAAATATTCCAGAATATACAGCCCATGGGGAGAACATTCTAAACAATCCTTGTAGAAGAAGGATATAGGAAGTTTAGGACTAAGCTTAATTTTTAGTATGTACCTAGATGTTGCAAAGACCATCATTAGGATAAGTTACAGAAGTAGCTTGCTGCTGAGAATCGTCTTCTGAAAAAGCATTTCTGGTAGAGTCCATGTCCCACATCACAAGAACAGCAAAGGATATAGTTAGACTCCTCGTCAACATGGTACATGAGCTTACAGCCAAGTAAGAGATGCAACGACTGACACCTCAGTTTCACTTGAGTAAAAAAGGCTGTCTACTGGCTGCAGAGCAACTAGATAAACCATTACAAAATTTCACTTTTGACCTAAACCTAACAATACGGTGGGGCAGTGTAGTTCGCATGACTTTATAGACTCCAAGTGAGATTTACCTAGTTAAAAACAAAAACCTGAGTTACACTGTCTGAATTCACACTGACTGCCGCATTCTCTCCCTTTATTACCTTATTTCAGTTAATATTCTTCAGCAGGCGTCATGCCTCATAACATTCTTTAAATAAAAAACATAATTTTCCATATTTGCAAATGTATTTGTGTCATAAAATTCATTCAATATATTTTTATCATTACTGGAGGCATTAATGTTGGGCACCATCTCTGCCCTTTCTTCTTGCACGAACACTTTCTCCTTCGATCTATTAAAACTGCAGTCCTCACAACACCTCAATAATCTGTTTCACCACTGTCAGTTGCATTTTTTTATTGTCGAAATTACCATCCAACGAATATCTCAAACCACTGCCTTAACCTTCCGTTTAAGACTATTTAATTACTCTTTTCATGTGCTTACTTCAGAGAAAGCAAAAGGTGCTAAAATATGCAAAATAGCATTAGTGATATGTTCGCCCTTTAAAAAATTAATTCTTTTAAATTAACACATGATGAAATCCATCTTTAAGCCTAGTGGCCTTGGCTAATAGCTAAATAGTTTTTCTTCCTGTTTCCTCGCCTGTGCTTTCTAGGTAAGACTATTTTGTGTGAAGGCACTACGTACTGCCCCACAGAGCTCTAGGCTATTAGGCCTTTGCTCAGAGGGCTATGACATTGCTAGTGCTTTCATCAACATTCTGATCTCTGATGTCAAAAGACAGTTTCCTCGAGTTTAGTCACACTGGTGGAGATCAACTTCCTTAACTCTAAGGTGGTGTACTTGTTTTTGAATGAGACAGATGAAGAAAATATCTGTTGATACTTAGTTTCGAAACATAAACAACGGTGAAGGAACGTATGCCTGTACTATGTGAGTTATAGTTTAAAACCTCTTTCCACAAATACCAGGAGTCATCAGATAAAATTTGTTTTAGCTGATCATTTTTTAAAAGAATAATATTTACCATGTAGCATTAATGTTTTGGTTTCTTGCATAAATTAATGAATTGCTATGTACATTTAATAATGAAAAGATACCATCATTTTATTATAAAGATATAAAAAACATGTAATTTCTCACATCAAACCAAATGATATATTGTCCATTTTGTAATGGAGAATGTATGAGGTTGCTGGTCTGGAGGGTCATGTAACCAGAAATGAGGTCAGTGGCCTTCAGCACTTATATGCAGGGCAGTGATAATGGGATGTAGACTTGGCAGCACGTGGATTTCTTCAGGCAGTTTCACCAGCATCGCTATCAGCCCTTTTTATTATGAAATGGAATTGCAGATCACTGGCAGCAAGACCCTGGACTCCAGCCAGCCCAGCAACACTGAAGCCATGCTCCCTCCAGCTCTTCTCTGCAGGACGAGATGTTTGTGGATGATAAATGGTAGTAGGACATCAAGGCAAGAGCTGCATTAAGTGGAGCAAACCCACATTTGGTAGGCAGATGAAATGTGCTTAAGCACATACCAAACACGACATCAAGCCATGTGGGAAAGCTGTGAGACAATGGAAACAGTAGAAATTGCCATCAGGATAACATGTGACAGAGATCACATGGCATCAGCAGCCTATAAAACAAGATAGCAGCAGAGCATACGTGGCAAAGGCTGGTGTGAAAAGTTCTGCTGACATGTCTCTTCCTGGGTCTCTTGCTTATGCGGGAACAGCAACAGAGTCGGCAGTTTTGAATAGGCTCGTATCACAATAATCAATGGCATATAATATTAGTCAAATAGTGGTGTATTAAGTTCCTGTTTGCAATTTTCAAATGCTGATTTTTCTGTTTTTTTCCTTGCCATTTATTTAAGCAAAAGGAAACCAACGCATAATGCCATTTTTCACATTTTATTAATTTCCTCATATTCAGGATAAATGCCACCCACCAACTGGATTTTCATGAGAAATAAATGAGATAATGTAAATAAAAAAAATTTGTTATGGTGTTAGACACACAGCAGGTGCCTTATATGTAACATCCATCTTAACTCCTGATAATTTCCCTTGTTCTGAAGTCAGCTTCCTCTGAAACGAACATAGCTACTCCATTTTTTTTTTTCAATTAGGGTAGAAATGGCATATCATTCTCCATCTCTTATATATAAAGTGGGTTTCTCATAGACAATTATATGTGAGTCTCTTGTTTTTTTATCCACTCTCACAATCTGTCCTTTGATTAATCTGATTAGACCATTCACAAAGTGATTGCTGGTATCATTGGATTAATATCTACCTAGTTTGTAACACTTTTCTATTTGTTGCATTTGCTCTTTGTTTCTCTCTCCTCCCCCTAATCTCCTCTCCTGCCATTTCTCATTTTAAATAGCATTTTATATGATTCTGTTTCATCTCCTCTTTTAGGTGATAAATTGTATTTCTTTTAAAAAATTAGTGGTTGGATTAGACAGAGTCTACAATACACATTTTAAACTAAAGCCTACTTTCAAATGCACTATATCGCTTCACATGTAGTACAGATGATTCATAACAGTATTTCCAATTCTTTCTTCTCATCCCTTACAATATTGCTGCATTCATTTTACTTGTCCATACACTATGATCACTCAAGACATTGTTGCTATTTTTCCTTTAAACAGTTATCTTTCAGATCAATTAAGAAAAAAAATTCTATTTTACCTTCATTTTTTCCTTCTCTGGTGCTCTTCTTTTCTTTATGTAGATTCAAGTTTCTGACATATATCAATTTTCTTCTACCTGAGGAACTCCTTTTAACATTTCTTATAGAGCAAGTCTGCTGAAAATGAATTTCCTCAGTTTTGTTTGTTTTAAAAGGTCTTTAATTCTCCTTTATCGTTGAAGAGTAATCCTGCTGGAGATGTAATTCTAGATAGATGTTTTTTTTTTCTTTCTTTCTTTTTTTGGCACTTTAAATATTCCACTCAACTTTCTTCTTGTTTGTGTGGTTTCTGATGGGAAGTCTCATGAAATTCTTATCCTTGTTCCTCTATACATGAAGTATTTTCCTCAGGCTTCTTTTGAGATTTTCTCTTTGTCCTTGGTTTCCTGCAGTTATGATATGCCTAGTTGTTTGCTTATTTATTTATTTATTGTATTTACTTTGCTTGGTGTTTTCTGGATTTTCTGGATCTATGGTTTGGTTTCTGTCACTAATTTTGTAAAGTTCCTAGTAATTAGTACTTCAAGGATATGTTTTACTCCATTCACTCTTTCTTCTTTTTCTGGTATTATTATGATTACACATATTTTATACCTTTTGAAACTGTCTCGTAATTTTTTGGATGTTCTGTTCTGCTTTTTAAATTCTCTTCTCATTGCATTTTGGTTTGAGAAATTCTGTTCAATGAGCTAGGTTCTCTCCTAGCTGAGGAGAGAACCAAGCTCATTGGTTCTCTCCTCAGCTAGGTCAGGTGTACTCATAAGCCCATCAAAGACGTTCTTCATTTCTCTTACATTGTGTTTGATTTCTAGCACTTCCCTTCTATTTTTTCTTAACGGTTCCATTTCTCTGCTTATATTACCTCTCTGTTTATGCATGTTACCTAATTTTTCATTAGAGAAATTAACATATTAATCATACTTATTTTAAATTCTTAATCTGATAATTTCAACATCTGTGTCATATCTGAATCTTATTCTGATGATCGCACTATCTCTTCAGACTTTCTTTTCTCTTGCTGTTAGGCATATATTGTACATTTTCCTTGAAAGCCAGATATTTTGTATCAGGTAATAAGAATTGAGTAAACAGATCATTAGCGTAATGATTTATGCTAATTCTGCTAGGGAATAGGTGTGCTTATTGTTTACATTTTTGTTTAACATTTATTGTAGTCACAGTGTCAGAGGCTTTACATTCCTTTGTCTTTGCTTTTGTCTTCACTTTGGGTTTCCCTAAATACTTCTCAGAGAGTTTGTGTCTTGTATTTTTTTGGCTGTAATGGACTGTTGTTCTACTGGAGTCCTGTTGGTGTAGTGGTACAGTGTGGGTGAGAAGTATTCTAAAATCTTGTAATTAAATCTCAGTCTTTCAGTGGGCCTATGTCTCAAGGCTGTGGCCTTCACAAGTGATTCTCCAGTAACATAGCATAGTTTTTGCTTGTGTCCTGCTCTCTTCCCTTGCTACAGCATTCTCTACCTGTTTCTTTGAAACTCTGACCCCTTTGTGACTATGTCCTTCTCTTCACCCACCAGTGGCCTATGAAATAGGAAGGCTAGGGGAGGCTAGCCTGGCTCAGAGTAGAAATAATTTCTTTCCCTCACTGGGATAAGGCTCTAGCAAAGTCTTTTCCCCTGAAGAGCTGACCTTGGTTATTGAGAAGGCTCTGGTGTATTTTATAATGATTAGTCCTCCCTTCTCTCTGCCAAAGGCATAAGGAGTTGGGTGGTGAAGATTTTTCTTGGATTTTTCCTCCCTTCTTTCATTGGCTGTCAATATTGGTCACTGAGAGCAAAGAGAAGAAGGTCAAAGGCTTCAATATTCCATAAGTAAGCTTTCCCTGAAACTTCTTCACCACCAAACCAGTTTTATACTAGAGAATTAGGGAGAAAAGTGTTCAGGTGCTTTATTTTTTAATGTAATTTTTTTTGAGAAAGGGTTTTGCTCTGTCACTTGGGCTAGAGTGTAGTGGCATCGCCATAGCTCACTGCAACCTTTAACTCCAACCTATCGTCCTGCCTCAGCCTCCCAGGTAGCTAGGACTACAAGTGCACACCACCACGCCAGGCTAATTTTTCTATTTTTGTAAAGATGGAGGTCTCTTTCTTGCTCTGGCTGGTCTCGAACTCCTGGCCTCAAGCAATCCTCCCACCTTGGCCTTCCAAAGTGCTAAGATTACAGGTGTGAACCACTGCGCCCAGCCAATTTTTTTTTTTTTTTTTTTTGAGACAGAGTCTTACTCTGCAGCCTAGGCTAGAGTGCAGTGGTGCCATCACAGTTTAAGCCTCAAACTAGGGCTCAGGTGATTCTCCTTCCTCAGCCTCCTGAGTAGCTGGGACCACAGACGTGTGCCACCAAGCCCATCTAATGTTCAGGTACTTTAGATATGAGGCAAAAGAAAGATTTCTAAAATGCTTCTAAAGAACTTTAAGAAATATTTCCTTTTTTAGTCTTAATTGTATCTTCGGTTTTAGAGATACATAGTTTGGTAATTTCCTGCATCTCTGCAATGTAATTTGGTTTGCCTCTTGGCTTAGGGTTCAGTTTTCTTTGTACTATTTAATCATATTTGATTTGTCCATATGCTTACTAGCTTCCAAAATTTTATACCACCCCCACCACCTGTGGATTAATAATATTTTAATATCTCTTTACTGTTATTTTAATATGGCTTCAAGAGGGAGAATAGGTATATATATGTGTGTGTTTAACCTGTCTTATTTAACCAGAGGCCAATGCCTTGAGATCAAAGTCATAGTATGATTAAAAATACATGTTTTGAAGTCAGACATACCTTACATAGAAATTCAACTTACCCACCAACTACCCACATGCTTTCGGGCAAGGTACTGAGTCCTAACGTCCTTTTCTATAGAATGCAATAAGAATAGCTAACTTAAAGAGTGGTTATAAGGATTAAATGAAATAATGCATGTGTTATCTAGTGCCATATATTGTATTAATAATGATTATGGCCAACATACATTATGTTTTTATCATGAGCTATGCACTGATCCATGAATTTTATGCAAATTAACTCATAAATATGATCCTTAAATATTGATGTACAAGACCACATTCCTTCATCCTCAATTTCATAATCCAAAAAGCTATAAAAATTAAGCTTTTAAAAATTAATTTGACAGCAAAATTTCAGCCAATCTGAATTTATTTTCAGGCAAAACTTGACCCGAAATGATATGAGTCTCTGTCCCATGTGGAATGAATATTTACATGTTTTGTTAAAGAAGTAATAATGAATCATTATTACATTCCTGCTACCCAGTCCCCTTACCAGTGTTTCTTATGCACCAAATTTCTTCCTAAAATTTGAAAAACTTGAAATTCTGAAATACATCTGGCCCTAAAAAGGGATTGTGGACTGTGCATGAATTTATAATCTTTCCCCGGAACGCTACCTGTTAGCCTTTTGCTTTGATTATTAGTAACATATAGAGTTTCAGAGTTCAAAATGTTCAATAGAAGTAGCTATATTAGGAAGAAGAAAAACTAAACAAATTTAAAAGTTGGAAAAAAGAGTATGAGAGAGAAAGGTTGGAGTTTTTGAGAGTTCACAGCAATGAATCTTGGAGAGAGCAGTTGCCAAGATGATAAGATTTTGGGCAGACAACTGCATAAAGAACATTTTTAGGGTTTTCTTCTATGTATTACACTACGCAGAAACCTCAGCATAGATTGATTTTACTTTAAAGGCTCAGTGAGATGAATTTCTGTTTTTGGTTTTTTTCTTTCTTTCCTTCTTTTTTTTTTTAATGGAACTAAACCTAATGTAGCCAAGCTTTACTTGACTTACACTTCTAGATATGTTGTCCTTGAACACTTAGGTAAATCAATCTTTCATATACAATTGCTACCTAATAAATGTCTTTGAATAGAATTATAACAATCCTGATAGCATGAATATATTATGCAAATATTTAGTATGAGAACAGTATGCAATACAGAAGGAGGATAAGATTAGGATCAGAATATCTTGCAACTTTGCTTCAAATTCAGCCTTTGCTGCTAACAGATTATGTAATAGAAGAGGTTTTGTTTGTTTATTGGACTTCCAGTGCAGAGAATTGGGCTAACCATTCTAACAGTGCATGGCGCGTGGTCATGATAAGTATTCTAAAGCCCTGCTGAAGCTTTATTTGTTTTCCCTTTTTATTCCTGACCATCTTTTTCATTCAGGCTCCCCCCACCTTTCACTCTGTTATGCTTGATATGTGTCATGAGTTAAGCTTATAAAATATGTAGTGGTGTTGTATGTTTATCTGTTTTTATTTATATGAGTACTGTTTGTGCTATATTTGTCATTTCAATTATTAAATTTTTTTTACTTATTTTTAAGACTATCTCTGTGGCTATATGTGTATCTTGGGTCTGAGAATTTTAAAAACCATCTTAACTTTTTATTCTCTTATTCATCCCAAACTACTTATTAGTATCAAATACATTCAAGATACAATAATGAATATAGTTTTTGGCCTCTGGGAATAGAGACCTAAATAAATAACTATATCTAAAAAAATTACTAATTTTAATTTCTAGTAAAGAGTTTAAAGCTACTCTTAAAAATGGTCTCCTTTCCCTCTCATGCTATAAAAAAATATTTCCCACAAAATATAAGTTGCTGCTCTTTGTGACTCTTTTAAGAGATAAATTTTGCATAGCTAAGTTCTACCATGTAGGCAACATCATTAAACTACCATATAAATCGGTCTCTATAATGATAACTTTTCTCCAGAATGGTTAATCCAGTTTACATTTCTATCAACAGTGCACAAATACGCCCATATTCCCACATCCTTAGCAGTCCTGATAATTATTTATCTTTCTAAGTTTTGCCAATCTTATTGATTTAAAATACCATCACATTAATTTGCTTTTTTTCCTAATCACTAGCAGGTTTAAACATCTTTTTATATACTTGTTATCCATTTGGGCTTGTCTTTCTGCATCTTTAATTTCATATATTATCTATTTTCTCTTGAAGTCCCTAACATGATTGTTGTTGATTTGAAGGCATTCTTTGTATAGTCTAAATAATAATTTCCTTTATCAATTGTAGATGTTGAATATATCTTCTCTTAAACTGTTATCTTTCTGTTAGCTTTGTGTATAATATCCCTTATTGAACAGAATATTTTAATTTTCTTGTAGTCATATTCTTTATTTAGAAGAAATAGATTGAAAACTGTCGAAAATGATTTCTTTGTTTACATTTGTCAATTTAGTTTGTGCTTTTTGAATCATGTTTAAGTTATACTTTTGTAACTTTAAGTCAAAAAGATTATATGCTAGATACTTCCATTCTCAGCTTTAGTGACCTCATTTGGAAAATCTATGTTTGGCCTACGTGCTTGTCAGTCAGTCTTTCAAAGCTGGATTTCTAGAAAATTTTACATATTTTTGTGATTAATCAGAACTAAGAAATGTAGCAAAGTGGAATAATGTGGATAGAGCACCTCTAGTCTCTGGCCCACGGCAGGCATATGCTAAATAGCAGTTATTATTATTACTGTTAGAAATAACTAGCCAGAAAGAGCTGAAGAAAGAACATCCTGGGCTTATGAAAATTTATGGGTCTGATTTAGAGGTGAACATTTAATTTTTATTTGGTTTGCTTGTACAATTAAATGCTAGTAGAATTAAATGTGTTTATTTTATATTTTAAAGATTTCAAGTTGGAAGACGCCACAAATCCCAAATGCCATCACTATAGAGCCAACTGCTTAATGGCAGTTACATTGACAGAACAGTGGTGATTTTATAAAGTCAATAAGCAGATAAAATATTTAATAAGTCATTGGTATTTATGAAAGACTGATTCCTGGTGCTCCTTTGGTAGGCAATCTGACTTTTCACCAACCTATTCAATGCTTCTGATAGAATACTTCAGAGTCTTCCATGGCTCCGAATGATGACTATTTTATTTTGTTTTATTCTTTTCAGAAATACTCTGGAGAAAGTCTACAGAGGGTCACATACAGATGACCCAAACTGTGTACAAGGAGAAAATTTTCCTTAGTGGGATATAGAAAGTATAACTGTGAGTTGTTATAACATGGACCACACAGATCTAAAGTGTTCCCAATCTGAGCTTCTTTCTCATTCCTTAAAATATAATTGATTCCACCCAGAAGATAACCTCTTTTTCTGAAGAGAGACATTTACTCCTATAGGTTTCATTGCTTACATTACTCTTTAGGCATGCTAATACTTACCAGATTACATTCTTAGTTATCTTTTCTTGATAAGCATACTCTCACTAACTAATCTGCAAATACCCTGTTGGTAGGAATCATGGAGTCTCTCTTTCTCTTTCCCCAAAATGCATAACATTCCCCCAAATATTTGCTAATTTATGGATGAACTATGCAATACTGTGGCAGTTTAACTATGGTCCAGTCAATATTACTTTTATAGGGACTCTAGGAACACCAGGGAGCCATGAACTGGATGTAGTGGACAAAGCTTTGTCGCCATGTTTGGACTCTTGCAATAAAAACTAGCTCTCTCTCCTCTCTACACTGCTATCCACATGTACTTACTTGCACCCTGTGATGATACAAGTGTGTTTTATTTCCTAAGCTTCTGCATGCGATGGGAGGTATACAAGGAGTGAGGAGATGTGCTGAACAAACCTCCCCCCAAGGTGCTATTGGCAGTCAGCTCTTCCCATTTTCCGGATCAGTCTGCCCTTCACATAAAATCCGCAGCTGCTGACTGCAGGGCCTGTCACTGTTACCAGTTCTGCCTCTTCATCACACAGTCAGCATGACTTTTTTGCTCAATCAAACTTACCCCGACTCGGATTGTTCCATTGGAGTGGTCTGGCTGCTGCTACTGCGATTTCCCAGCTATTAACATAGACATTACAGCGCTCCCACCACTCAAAGACTGCAGCAACACAGCCATCCTGGACGGCAGCCACTTCAGGGAGATCTCAGACAGATGGCTGTTTGCAGAGGGCAGAGAATTTAACAGCAGTGCCTCTTCACACTGCGATGATGGATTTTCACCTCAAAGGAAGGAATGGGCATTAATCCCCTTGAGATTTTCTGATACTCATTCTATGTCTTTCTACCCATACTCCATTCCTCACCCTGGCAAACAGCAAGCAGATGCCAGCACTTTTGGAAGCCTGAGAAGAGGGAGTTCCTATAACTACCAAAACATATCATACATATCCTGTCTCCAGAGCCCCAAATCCTGTAGTTACTAGGTTTGTGAACCTAGAATCAAATAACTTTGCAGAATTTTTAGTTTGCTTACCTGTAAAATGGAGATGATACTATTTAACTCACAAGGTTTTGGAGAGAATTAACAGAGGCGTTATATGTAGAGCACAGAGAATGTTCCTGGCACTCAATAGGTACCTAATCAATGTGAGCTGCAGCAGGGACCCACAAGGTGGCAATGGCATATTGTTTCTCTTGCCTCCTTCTGTTTGCCTTGTCCTCTTTATCTCTCAGTGACTCCCTTTTCTAATCATTTATGGATCCTACTGCCTCAATTAACTTTTTTTTTTTTTATCAGTAAAGCTTCCTTTTAGGTTTTTGCCTCTTTTAAAGTAAAATTGTATTTAAGAGAAACACAGAGAAAAGCACTCAAGTCCTAGGTTTATAGCTTAACGAATTTGCACAAAGTGAATAGACCTGTGTAACCAACATCCAGATCTAGAAGAAACCATTACCAGCACTTCCAGAAGCCCCTTTGTGCCTCCTTCTGGTCCTTTAAGCTTTTAGGGATAACAGTGAGCCAGAATGTGCAGATTCAAAAAATGTTAGGAAATTTTGTATGAAAGACAAAAGATATAACCTGCATCAAATGAATATTCTTCCAGAAGAGAAAATCTAGAGCCACGATTTCCCCAATCGTGTGGTAAAGCATGTAGCTCTACCTCAGTACTTATCACCAGCAATGTTTCAACAACTGACCCCAGAGACATCTTTCCTATCTTTGCTGAGTTCATACTTTTGGCTGTGTCTGAAAGGTGACTCTTTCATCCTGCACAAGCTATTCCATAAATGCTGTTTTGGTAATGGGAATTTCAACTCTTTCTAGAGGCAAGGTAGCCCACTTGCCAAGACTGTTTGCTTTCTAGCACTCATTAGGTATGTATTCTGATTCGAGGCTATTAAATAATTCTGAAAAAATAAAAAATTTCTAACCATCAGGACTTATTTGTGAAGAAATCTTAAGATTTTTATGATGTGTATAACTCATTTGTATCAGTGCAACCCTAATTATTCAGTTCAATTTGAGGTAGAGTTAATGAGAGTGACTGAAAAGTTTAACTTTTAACTATTACTATAATGTAATCATAATTACCAGCTCTTGTCAATTCTAGGTACTTCAAAGAACCAGTTTGAATGTCCTAAATTCAGTGTATTAATTGCATACATATGCAGATTTAAAGGCCTTCAAAAGTCAGATATCACTTTAATAATCATACTTACTAATTTTCTCTGTAAAAAAAAATTTTCCCTTTAAGAGGGTGAAGAAACATAAATTTATAATAAATTCTCTATCTGCCTCATTACAAATGGTATATTACTTGAATCTGGATTAAGGAAAATTTATAATTTAGTTGACCTTAAAATAATAGAAATATGGGGACTATATGTCATTAGAAGAAAAACAAAGGAAGACAGAAAAATGGAAATAGATACTAGATATATTTTCATAAAAGATTCCTGGGATATGATCTCATGCAAGCATATAAAAATAATGTGTTAAAACCATACGGGCCTCAATCTCATTTCTGTAATTACAGTTTTAGAAAGCTAAATGCTCCTGTATTCCTTTTCACCTTGTAATTTTGGGATTTTCTGGAGTGTTTATGTCACAGTAACAAACATATGCTAAAATTCAACTCAGTGCCGGAGGAAACTCTGTGTAAAGCAAACAGAATAAACAAAAGGGGCTGCAAACTGAATAAACAAAAGGAAAGACCAATGGCTGCCCACTGACTGTCAGGTAATGTGGACATTAAAGGAATATTTATTCTAAGTGGAAATCTAAGTAAGGATCACACCTCAAACATGTATCAAGAAACCCAGAAAGATAATGGAGCATCCGAAGTTTGGGAAGGCAGCACAGATTGCCAATTCCAGTTCATTTGCAGAACACCAAAGCAACAGAGCCTGGAGAGAGGAGATGAAGCCAGAAGTGAGCCCTCCTCTCAGACTTGTAACACTTTAAGCTGGGTCAAGATTCTCACTCCTATATCCTCCTGCCGGTCTTGCTCTTGAAAGACAATGTTCAGGGGCTCTTCACAGAGAATTGGAGATGGCACTTTCCCAAAATTTCTTCACCCAGATACTTTTGTTTGTAAGTGACAGGAACTCAACTGAAACTATCTCATGCAAAAATAAATATATATAATTTCATGTAACTAAAGTAAAGAGAAAATAACTGAAATGGAAATGTGATTTCTGGTGCAGACTCTCTCTCTCCCCCACCTCTGACTCTGCAGACAGCTTTATTATCTCAGATCTGTTTATCCACAAGGCTGGAAGCATGCAACTGGCAGTTCCCAGGTTTGCATCTTCACATCTTCACCTGAATGCAAAGAGATACTGCCTTTCTCCTCTTAGTTTCCATTACATTACTTCCACAATTATTTTGTTTCATAAAATAGTAAAATTAAAATTAAAAATACGTATTTGGGAGGCCAAGGCAAAATTTCCATCTTATTGATTTTTCCAGAATATACATTTAAAAAAAAACACCATCTTTCCTTGACTAACATCATCATTTCGCTACACAAAAAGATACTTTAACTCAAAAAAGTTAGAATATTATAATCTAAGAGGAAAGAAGAAAGAACAGTTATTTAAATTGAATATAGTTAGCTTTATGAAAACTTTATTACATTGTCCTATTTTTTCCATTTCACTCATGAATTCATCATCACTGACCAGCACCAGTCCTCGTAAATCATTGTTCAAAGATACAAAGAGATAGAAGCCAGCTTTTGTGGGGACCTGCAGTACTAATATATTTCACACAATTTTGTTTTTGGTTTCTCATCTTTACCATGAGTCACCTACTCAACCCATTAGTTTCCCAGAGACCAGAGCCAAGATAGGTTCATCAAAGAAAGAAATCAAGAAGGAAAAGCAAGAGAGGAGCAAACAGCCATGGAAAGAGATTATTTAAGGGAAAGGAATGAAGCACCTCATCTCCTTCTGGATTAGATAAATATAAATTGATTTCTCTCTTTAAATCTGCTACACAATATAAAAACACAGACCACACCCCTAAATCTTTGCTTTTAGTACCAATTAGAGGACACAGAATTACTTTTGGATTCCAAATATTCATGTAAGAATATGCATACTAATTTGCTGACATTGTGTTCTAATTGCATTTTACCTATCCCTCCCATATATTCATAAACATAATGAGATCTTTAAACTGAAAGTTTTCCTTAACCGCTAAAGAGCATAACACAAACTGCTACACTGAAACATATTTAGTTATTCAACAACAAGCCAAGCTTTCAAATTACCATTTGCATTAGTGAATGACTCAAATATAATATAAAATTAATCCTTTACAAATTTATACGGGCTTCCTCAAACTGTTATTGTCATAGATTTCCTTATGAAAGCACATTTAATTACATCTTTTAAGGAGAGTAGTAGACATCAATGTTTAAAAAATTTGGTAAAATTACATTTTCAACAAGAAAACAAAGTAAAAAATAAAAAGTAAAACAATACTAAAATTATCTATATAATTTTCAGTCTTCACAAGAGCTGATACAAATTCCCATCAATCATTTGGGGACATTTTTTGGCAGGAAAAATATTTGTCCTTTCAAGGCAATGTAGTTTTCGCTCAAACATCAACCCCCAATTTTTCTCTTTCACAAAGAATTACATCATATTCATTTCACTTCCTCAAGCATTTATTACAGCAAGAATCAATTAACAGTAAAGTTAATTGCAAACTATAAAATTGCTAATTGAGACAAATTACACATGATGGCTTTGTAATTTGGGTAAATGACAGGTTCAGATGGATGTGTGACCTACAAACTTATGTCATCCAAGTTACTTGTCTTTTTACAAAATTCTCAAAAGAACTGTGCATTAAAATACAAGAGGAATAGAGTCTACTATAATGCAATGAATGCACTAGAGCACAAAATTTAGTAACAGGAAGTCTTTAACCTAAAGGCTTTATAACTTCAAGTTCTAGAAGCAGGTCATTGAACACTGTTAAACTCATCATACAATCTTGTGACATAGACCCTGAGGGCTGAATTATAGTGAAAGTCAAGGTATATTGTTCAAATGGTTTCTATCATGCTTGCTATTTATGCATTATTATTCTAGCTACAGTCAATCATTTGTTCTAGTGCATACCTATGCGAGCAGTTTAAACCTAATGCTAAGAGAAAATAAAGCTCTTTGGGGTATTTTCTCTTTGTGAAAACTAACCTTGTCCATTTTGCTTAGCAACAAAGTAATACACATTCTTCGTAGAAAACCCAAATGAATAAGAAGGAAAACAAAAATTACTGATAATTATGTCATCCAGAGATACTCACTGTTAAAATGTTGTTGCCTTTCTGTCAACCTTTCTTTAGCTATATTTGCATATTTAGAAGTGTGTGCTAGCATCAAAGTGTAATATCATACTTATCTTAGTCCATTTTCTGTTGCTGTAATAGAATACCACAGATTGAGTAATTTATAAAGAAAATAAATTTATTTCTTACAGTTCTAGAGGCTAGAAATTTCAATCGGAGGGGCTGCATCTGGTGGGGGCCTTCTCACTGCATCACAACTTGGAGGAGGGCATCATACGGTACGAAGGCATGAGCGTGCTTGTCATTTCAGATCCCTCTTCTTACAAAGCCATCAGTCCCCTCACAAGGGATCCAGCCTCATGACTTTATCTAATCCTAATTACCTCCCAGAGGCCCCACATCCAAATAACATCAACATAATAATTTGCGGATTAAATTTCTAACATATGAAATTTGAGGGACACATTCAAACCATAGAAATAATATACACCTACTTTTGTAATCTATTTATGCAATATATCAATATATTCAGAACACAACACTTGCCTAAATTCAGCAATATGTATGTCGTTTTTACTACTGCTTGTTTTTGGTGGCATTGAATACCTAATTTAATTAATACTCTATTTTTGTGACATTTAGAAGTTTTCATTTTTGATACAATAAATAGTGTTGTGATCATCACTGTATTAGCTAATATTTATTAATATTTGGGGTGGTTTCTCAGTTTTTCTTTCTTATATTCCAAAATAAATACATTTTTATTGATTTTTATGCATTTTATGCATTTTTATTGGTTTGGTTCTATTTTTTTAAAACATGCTAATGCACACACCACACACTCCACATTATATTCATCTAAATTATACACAGAAGTATTTGGCTATTTTCATGAAAGGTAATCCCCAATTCTGTACTTTCTAGCTTGCAAAGGGAGAAGTGAAGGAAGTTTTCACTTCCTTCCTTGCAGAAGAAAGTGAAAACTGGGGAAACCAATGAGCACCACTTGACTGTTTCAGGGGCCCAAAGAACTTTGTGTATAATGTTCTCTAAAGGCAATTTCAATTTTGTTTTAAGAATGTTTCTAGATGTACTTATGGAATCTCACTGCTTGAGAAGCCATGTAGAACTTTCTCAGCAAATCCATTCTGAAATGACCACGAATTATACCAATCCCTATGATTCTACTAAAGAGACAAATCACATGGATGGCTTTCAGTTCATTAAAAAACATTGACAGGCTGTCAAATAAATTACTTACTATACACATCTCAGTGATTAAGGTATATAAGTCTGCCTCATAAACCTAACTTTGAATAAAATGTTCAAAAAGCAACTGCAGACATCTGTTAAAGTCCTAGACAATAGCAAAGAATAAACAGCCATAAACCCAACATCAGCTAAAAGGAAGGTAAAAAAACAAGCTAAATATTATATTAACAGTATAAAACCATAATATAGGCTCTGCATCTGTTCAACTACATTCATCTTTCAAAATATAAGCACCTATGGTTTGCAAGCCCTCTAACAATGGTGTTAGCAGCTTTGTAAAAGTTAATTACCTGTTGATTAGATTTTGTTCTGTGTGTATAGTTTTTTTCTCTAATATTAGCACATGATCACACACTCTTGTCAAGAGCTGCATCTTTTTTTCCCAGATATTAGTCATTTTCCCTGTCTCCTATACTAAAATAAGTCCTCAAAGAATGTTTTTCTGGTTCTACTCTCCTTTATCTTTCCCCTTTCTGATTTCTTCCTAACTCATTCCAATATCCCTGGCAAAATAAATCTCTAGTGATAATTCCTCTCTCTGGGCCTGGGAATTTCTACCGTTCTTTGTAAGAAAGTCTTTTTGGCTGCTATGTGGCTTCAGGTAATTCCTCCTCTCTTGCTGAGGCCTGTAATGGAGATATTCTTTGTAGTTTCTAATGGCAAAAACAGCAGCCCAATTATAAGTATCTGCAGAGAGTGCTGTCATTTCTTCTGGCATCTTCTCTGTCTGCTGATGCCTGAGATTGAGGGTATTACTCCCTATGCCAAGAAAACAAGCTCCAGTGATGGTTGCTGGGCTCAGTGCTGCTGAAGTCTTGTACACTCAATATCCCATGGTCATTATAATGAAACAGTTCTTTTCAGGATTTACTTACTCTTTCATTACAATGCTGTGCAAGTCAGGCATGACTCCATAGAGATCTGGTCATAGGATAGTCTGCGTAGTTCTTGCTGTGTTGTATTTGGACTTGTACACTAAGACTCTGGCCCATATACTTCCAATCTCTTTTACTTTAGAAAAAGTTATAACCCAAAAGTTTCTTCAACTCCCACTTTAAAGATCTTCTGGCAAACTGACATTTCTAGGCTACCAATTATGTCCGAATCTTAGTGTGAAAACAGTTTAGACTCAAAGTGGAACTGTTGTTAGCTATTCAGGACACTTGAAGACATATTACTGCGACCCAATACTATACACTCTAACTCCCGGGATGTTAGTTATGGAGCTGTTTTATACACAATTCTGTCTTATCTGCTATTCCTTCGAGGCTGCTTTTGCCTTTCAGACATTATTTTCTTCTGTTTTCCAATCTCCTGTTACCCTGTTGATGATTATTTTCAGTCATGTTTTTTTTTCTTCCTCTTCTAAAAGTTTCTGTTCTATTTTCTTTATTTTCACTCTGCATGTGCATTTCTAGTGATTTTTTCACATGTGTTGCTTTATCTGTTATTTATATGCTGAAAAGATTAGATAAATAATCAGAGAATCTCTGTTCTATTTCCATTTTATCTGTTAAGTGGTATAATGATCTTGGGCAAGTCACCTAACCCCTTCTGTCTTCTGCTTTCTCACTAGCAAAATAAGGAACTTTGGCTAATTGTAAACTAAGCCCCTTTAATACCTATAGTTACATAGATTCTACGATTAAATAGTCAACTCTTTTTATACACAGTGCTATGAACTAAATTGTGTTCCCTCAAAATTCATATGTTGAAGTCATAACTTCCAATACAATGTTTGGAGATCGGGCCTTCAGGAGTTCATTGATTTAGATGCCGTCCTAAGGGTGGGGGCCTCATGATGAGATTAGTAAGTGGCTTTATAAAAGAAGTCACACCAGTGAGCTTGTGTTGCATGCGCACGCGCTCTCTATCTTGCTCTCTCTCTCCCTCTCTCTCTTTCTCTTTCTGTTTCTCTCTCACTCTACGTCATGAGAGGACACAGCTAGAAGTCAGCAGTCTGCAGGCCAGGAAGAGGGCCCTTACCAGAACCCGACCATGCTGATACACTGATCATGGACATCCAGCCACCACAACTGTGAGAAATAAAGTTCTGTTGTTTATACCACCTACGCTATGTTATTTTGTTATGACAGTCCAAACTGATGAAAAAACACAGCATATAATTTGAAAATAGATTCTGTAAGAAAATAATGTGCTCTTTTTAAACTGATAATCATAAAAATAAAATAATGTCTTAATATATTTTTATCATAAACACTGTACTAATAAATATAGAAAAATGTAATTTATAAAGATAAAACCACCACTTCAAGACACAGACTAACTGATACTATGCTTTTGTCTATATGAAAAGCACCCAGATTTGTGAGTGTGGAGACTTTCTCAGTGTATTTGCTAGGCGTTCCTCTGCGGTTTTAGCCCATCTGTACTTTCACGGCCACTCAGATGGACGAAGAAATAACCTTTCTCTCATACCCCTCCCTCAAGAGTCATGATCACTATTTATTAAGCCTCTACCCAGGGTCAGGGACTGAGCCAAGTGCTTCATATGGAATCTCATTTGATTGTCATAGATTATTACTTTTCTTTTATAAATGAGCAAACAGAGGGTCAGAGAGATTGAATGACTTGCTGTGGGATGCAGCACTTGTGAATTAGGATTCAAAATCCTGCCTTGTTTGTCTAGCTCCAAACCCTCTATCTTTCACAACATGCTACCAGAGATTAAAGGGAGAGATGAAACATGATCTCCTTCTCCTGTTAACTAAAGATTTAACAAGATTTAACGAGTGAGATACGTGTAAAGAATGCAGTGTAATCAAATGGGAGACGGTAATAAATATTTAATAGAAAAACATGGCAAGTGTACCCAGTGAGGGTGGGCGAGTGTTTCTCTCTAAAGTGGCAATATTTAGATAGAATCTTGAAGAATAAGTAGAATGTTGGCAGATGGTGAAAAGGAAGAGAACAATACAAATTAGTTCAAAGACAAACAATAGCCTAATGTGGCTAAAGCCTAAGCAAAATATGGGTGAATCTGAAAAAGCCACGTTGGGATGATACAGAAAGAAAAATTAAAATTGTGTGTTATGAAATCTGGTGTTTATTATGTAAGAAAAAAGGGATAAATCAGATGTTTGCTTATTCACACACAATGATGTAGTTTACCTATTCTAAATTATTTGAAGTCTATTTGGTTATTTTTTATTTTTACAAGTTCCATGGGACTTGGGTTGTTTTCAATTTGGAAACCTCTGTTGACTGTCTCTGTTAACTCTTCAGCACTTGTAAAATCTTGGATAAAGTTTCAATTCACTTAAAACATATAACAATATCAATCGTATCTTTGTACGATTAATAGGATCTTTAAAAAACATTAAATTCAAGATGAGAATAGAAAAACGGAGAGCTCTCTGATGTTTTCTCTGGGTTAAAAATGTATTTGTGGGTGAGGCAAATATATAAAATGTAACCAAAATGTTTGTACCCTCATAATATCCTGAAATAAAAAAAAATGTATTGTGTTATCACATATGCTTGGATTCTGTCCATTAGCCTGGAATTTTAAGTTCATTCAGTCAGAAATAATTTTAAACAATTACTAGATATCCTATTAGGTAATTTGAAGTTGACACCATTGTACTGAATTTGATCCTCCTGAAGATGAATTTTCACTCACTGAAATAATTGCCTCTGGTCACTAAAATACTGTTATTTTAGCCTAAAATATTATTTTATGCTTTATTTTCTTCATTTTAGCCAACTGTGAGGATATTAGACTTAAACTCAATCACATTGTTATTTTGAGGGGGGGAAAACAATCATTTGCAAATCATAGAACATTAGAATCTTTCAAATTCTTTGTAAAGAAATATTACCAGTGTGGGGATTGCTAGAATAAAGACTTTATTCAAGAACACTCAGAATCTCAAGTATCTATTATCATCTCAAAGAAAATAACCTTAACCAAAAATTGAACTCTCTCGAGATGCATGGCTTTGTGCAAAACCTGGAGGAGTTATTTGGAAGACCTCACCTGTTATGCACACCACATTTTAAAGTTACTCTCATTTCTGAATTTACTATCCTTTCACATTTTTGCAAAAGCTTCTCTTCATGCTTGAAGATGACAATTTTGATGCCTTTATTGCCCATGTATAAATATCAATACAGCACCTGCTTTCCCTCCTGTGTGATTCACTTTTACTGCCCTAAGCTTTATACTCTGCTTTGGCAACTTAACATCAGATGAAAAATCCTCAAAGAAATGAAGAGCTCTTGCTTAACTGTTATATCCATATCTAGAATCTCTGCTATATCCTTTGAAACTGATATCTACAATCTCAACCTTATTACAAAAACAGTTATTGAATATGACAAGGAAAATGCAGTCTTTCTTGGAACTAGATCAATAAAACGGAGTAGACCTTCTGCTGCTATCATCTTTGGGCTAAGCTATGATCGACCAAACCTTGACTCCAATTTCTTTGAAACTATGATGGTGAGGATAGACTGCAAATCTTCAAGCAGTTGGTTTCAAAAGCTAGGAAGCCGAGGCAAGGACTGCAGGAAGAATTGGTAGAATCTGTAAAACTCCTCCACTAGAGGAGGAACAGTAAAGAATCAGCACAGACTGGACAATAGGTACCCCTCAGCCAGTGTTAGTCAAGAATGAATGATAGAAGTTACTTTTTTATAGTCTGCTAATTATTCTGTCAGAAGCTGAAGGTAAGAGCATGTACCTTTTGAGTGGGAAATGATATTTCTTCTGAAGTCATTGAGACTTCTCACAGTCATTCATAGTAAAAAAAAAAAAAAGATTAAAAAGGTAGAAAATAAGAACTAGAGAAATGGACCTCATCAAGAATGGAGTTGTGTATAAATTATTTTTTCTGTCTAGGGCAATATGTAGGACAATGCGGACGAGGCGTATCCCGATGCTGGGTGTAAGCATGGGCGGCGGATGGGGAGGGTGCCTTGCAGAAGTGCAAGAGGGCTGTGTCAAGCACAAGTCCAGCTGCACAAGTTTCGCAGCAGACTCACTGTTGCAAGGCTGGTGGCGGGCACCCCTCCCCTCCCTAAAGAAAAAAAAGAGAAGCCCAGAAGACCCGCCCTAAAACTGGAACAAACAGCTTTCCAGTTTTTGCGCCCAAAACTCTCCGCACCAAAAAACCCCATTCCCCAACTCTAAAACGTATATAAGCCGGCTCAAAACTTCTGGGACCGCCCGACCTCTCTGGCCCTCTCTCTCGGGACCAGTGAACCTCCCCGGGGAGCGCTCTTTTCCCCTTCCCCCAGTAAAGCCTCCTTGCTTGTCCTTTTCAGTCTGCTCGTCTTTCTTTCTCTGGCGCCGCCCATCCAAAAACCTTACAATTGCCATGGTGGCCTGAGGAGGGAGAGAAAAGAAGAGAATCTGAGCAAATTCTCTGATCTTACGTTAGACCGTTCCTTGGGAGCTCTGAGAAGTGCTGAGGGAAGCTTTGAGAAGTTCTGGTCCTATATCTATCAAAATCTGGTATTTAAAAGAAATGTCATCTCATTTTATAGTTATAGGCTGAAAATGTCTGGAAATGGTGAGACCTACTCTATACCATAAAATTGCATTTGTTTTATATGATAAAATATAAATTTCAAGAGAGAAGGATTTTTCGATAATAGGTTTTATTCACTGATGTAATTTGTGCCTAGAGCAGTGTCTGACCCAATATGAGATTCCATGAATACTATTGAATATGTGATATTTTATTTCACCCTTATCATAATTCTGAAAGTAGGTATTAGTACTCCCATTTTACAGATGAGGAAATAAGACTTGGAGAAAGTAAAAAGACTGCCAGAGCCCTATAGATTCAGAGAAAGAAAGAAGCAGAGTCTATACTTGAACCCAAGTCTCTTCATTTCAATTACAGACTTAACAACCATTTCAGTATATTTGTGTATCCAAGAAATGTAAACTAAAACTCACCGTAAATAAAAGCTTTAAACCTCAAAGGTAGTTTGCATTTTGTTTTTATGGTCACTGTTCTGAATTGAAACTTTGAATACAGATACTTTTTTTTTTCCTTTTAGGGAGTACTGAAAAAATGAAAATAAATGGGCTGCATTCACTAACGTAAAATTGGAAACATCTTCTCTCCAGTCAGTTAAAAAATGAAAGCACATTAAACAATACAACAAAGCAGGATGATGGAAAGAAGGGAAAAAGCCAACAAACACTAAGGCCAATTTATTACTCCAATAAATGTCAGGGCAGTAATTGTGTGGGACATGGACTAATATTGAAAAGAATAGATTTGTGTCATTCTTAAAATATAAATATGAATGCTTTGACCACAGAGTTAATAAAACTATGTTGCCCACAGAGACTGGGAGTTGATGTGAAACAGTTACCTTTACTTTATTCTGCAGATGGCAGAAACAAAGCTTCCACTGAAGGGGCTATTCACACGTAAATTGTGTTTAATGGTTTCCTGTTAATGTGTTCTATTTCTATAATGAAAGTCTAGCCAAATTATAGGAGAGATGCTCTTAACTTCTTTACTGCTATCAAATTGAGCAGTAATTGAATCAGGCAAGAAATCCCTTTTTGACCTTGAAGGCTGAGATTTAGATTCTACCTTCTTATCCCATCGTCAAATTTGAGAGAGACATGGTATTAATTTTTCTAGCCTTTCATATTTTATACGGTAACCTAATGGCACTAAATAAAATGCTTCTTAATGGAAAATGCAATGAATCAGCAACAAACTCATCAATTTTCATGCAGAAACAAGAAATTTTGATGAAGCCCAACTTTAATTCACCAAATCAAGATTTTCAGTCAGCATTTTACCTGCTATAAAACATTTAATGAATAAACAATTCAGACATTATGTAAAATTTGTCATAAGAATAATTGTGACTATATGTAGACCATACAGACAATCAAGTCAGAAAGCCATGTAGTGTAATGGAACAGGCAATATTAAGCATAGGTGCCTTAACATAATTATTCCTGAAGCATTTCTGTAATATATAATTCATCCGAAAAGAGTTTTATGTTTTTGTATTATTATGGAGTAAATTTTAAAATTCAGATAACAGTATTTTGGGGGGAAAAGTGTCAATGTTTGGGATTAACATGTTGGAAGGACTGTCCCTTTACATAACTTGTGATTTTCAGGCATGATTTACATGCAATTGGCAAATTACAAGCTACATTAGGCAGATCTACCCTCATTTTAAGGGAGCAAATGGCTAATTGCATTTATGCTCATTTGAACTTCAGAGAATGAGTTGGCCTAAAGCATTATGGGGTTTGTCTTCAGAGATATTATGTTTTGATTTTAAAATTGTTTTTGAAGTACTGTTTGTAAGTCATCCTTAAAGCTGTCATTCCATATTCCCTAGACTACCCACAAAAAAGTTGGTACTGCTTCATAAAGGAAAGTAGTACTCTATTGACCTCTAACAATGTCCGAATTCTACTAATATAGTGATCAAGGTTTTTTGTGATTCCAACTTTCTCTCTAACCTCACCAGTTATCCTCTTTTATGCAGAATCACCCAGACCTGTGCCCTGTTTCCTATGCATGGCCACATCTCTGTGACTTTGTTAGAGCCATAAATACTCTCTGCCTATTGAACTCCTACTTATTCTTTATGTCCAGTTGAGCCATTGTCTTCTCAGTGAAGGTTTCACATGTTCCCCTCTGTTGCCTATCAGAATTACTCACTCCTACTTTTCTCTTTCCATTTATGAAACTCAGATTATAAATACAATATTTTGTTTTTCACTTTATATTTTCCCTAGATATTCAGAAATTCTGCTTCCACTCATCTGCCAGTTAGAGAACATGGTTCTTGAGGGACTATACCACTATGTGTACTTTTTGGGTAAGAGTTTGGGCTTAGAAGTCAGAGACCAGGATTCATGCTCCCCCAATCTACCATTTTATGGCTGAGTGAATGTAACTAAGTATGTGTTCTCTTTAAGCCTTTTTTCTTCTACTATAAAACGATAGTATCTACCTCTTAGGATTTGGTAAAGATGAAAAGAAATAAAGCATCTTGTAATGCATTTATCATATGACTGACATATAATAAACAATAACTATTAGGTATTTTTCTTAATAGTTGTTATGGACTGAATGCTTGTTTTCCCTTCTCCCACCACCAAATTCATATGTTGAACTCCTGCTCCCTACTGTAATAGCATTAGGAGGTGGGGTCTTTGGGAGGTAGTTAGGATTTTAGATGAGGTCATGATGGAGCCTTCATGAGTAGGATTAATGTCTTCATGAGAATCCCAAGACAGCTTACTTCCTCTCTCTGCCATGTGAGGACACAGCAATTAAACTGCTGTCTATAAACGAGGAAGTGGGCCCTCACCACACACCAAATCTGCCAGTTCCTTGATCTTGGACTTCCACTCTCCAAAACTGTGAGAAATGAAAGACTGTTATTTTAATCACCCAGTGTATGGTATTTTGTTATAGCAGCCAGACCTGACTATAACAATTAGTTATTTAGCATCTTTCATAGTCAAACACAGAATAAAACACCAGGCAGATGCTCATACTGTTAAATGAATGATTGAATAAATGAGGAAAATTCAACCAATAAGAAGGAAATAAAGTCTCTAATTTGAGCAGTTTTATTTTTATCTCCTTCTAAGAAACACTATCTGTACATCCAAGACTGTGAAAGGACCCTAAGTTTCATGCAGACATTTGATTTCTAATCATATAGGTGATTATCGGGGGAGCTGTGCCCCTGATTTTCCTGCTATACATTAATGTGCATTTTTCCCTAAGTCCACAGAGCACAAGCTGTATGATAGCGTGAGGATCAGCCTTTTTAACACATTCAGGACATGTTCTCCTCTTTTAGTTATGGTCTTACTTGTACAAGCAAACCTGAGCACTTGCCTGAAGAGCCAGGAGTGAGGAACTCTTGCTTTGGGTTTAGGGCAAGGACGTAGGTGAAGAACAAACAAAAGAGAACACAGAAAGGAAAATGATGAGATGGGGGCAATGAGAACTTGGGAGTTTTCACTACCTGCCTTAATCTTTACATATTTTCCTCAGAATTAAATGCCTATTTATAAGGGGCCCCTCTGCATGGAGGGAATATAATTCCCACCCACTGATATCAGGCTTTGTCATGTGACATGCTTTGGGCAGTGGGATGTGAGGAGTGTTGACATATGCCACATCTGAGTAGAAACTTTAAGAGACATTATGTGGCCTTCCATTGATTTTTTTCCTCTACCTGGCATTTGCCTGACAGAAGTGAAGAGGAAATAAAACAGAAGCACAGCTAGACCACGATCTTTGTTGCTGCAAAAATGGAGATTTGAGAGGTTATTACCACAACACAAGTCAGCAAAAGCTAACTGATACAGAACTCTTCTAAGAGTTCATTCTTAGGGCAAATAAATCCTTTTGCAAAGCCCAATAGCAGCTTCTCACCACCCCTACTCTCCACACACACACAAACACACACACATACACACACTGGTTCAGGCCAGCAAAATCAATCTACTCACTTTAGAGAATGCAGTAGTTAACAATTGTCACACATCTATTCAGCCTCATTTTGTTTGTGCAGGTTCACGTGTGTGTGTGTGTGTGTGTGTGTGTGTACAGTATATAATTCTAACTGCATATTCAGATATACACTGTGAGAAGACATGAGTCCTACTTTCTGGGGTTTACAATATTGGTAGGATTACATGTATGAAACCCTGAAAACAGGAAAAGGAGTTTTCATTTCACTGTATTGAGCATGCTTTGTCCAATGTAGTGTGTTATGTATAGAGGATGATACATGTATGTCTTGTTAGATGTGGTGTAATATTATCAGGAAAATTACTTTCTAGCTAGATCTGGGGATTTAACTTTGCACCTCATCAGCTATAACCTCTCCTAAGATATAAACTAATATTGCCACAAGGGAGAGTGGAACAGAGTGCTGTGGGAAGTTGCAGTCAGGAAAGTTTCAGGCAATGTGCCATAATGAAGTTGTTTTTAGGAAGATTATTTATTTTTACTGATGGGAGAGTCACGGTATTTGAGAATAAGAAAATGGCATGATTGAAAGTGCAAAATGGAAAATAATCACTTGTTTTTGTTAAAGCATCGACTGTACAGGACCGAAGAGGTTTATATTAGTTTGCTAGGGCTGTCATAAAAAAATACCACAGCACAGACTGGATGGCTTAAACAACAGAAATATATTTTCGCACCGTTCTGGGGACAGAAAGTCAGAGATCAAGGTATCAGCAGGTTTGGTTTCTCCTGAGACCTCTCTCCTTGGCCACTTTCTCACTGTATCCCTGCATGGTCCCTCCTCGGTATGCACGCATCTCTAGGGTCTCTCTGTGTGTCTTAATCTCTTCTTATAAAGATTAGGATGTAACCTAACAGCCTCATTTTAACTTAATTATTTCTGTAAAGGCCTTGTCTCCAAATACATTCTGAGAGACTAACGGTTAGGGCTTCAACATAATGATTCTGGACATAATTTTTTTATAAATAGGTTAATAGAATAAGATAGAAGCTGATTGGCAACTAGAAAGAAATGAAAATTTGTGATCAAGAGAAGGAGACACAATTAGAACTCTGATTTAGAAAGATCATGTTTGTGTGTCAAGTGTATAGGACTGGGGAGAGATTGGACAGGTCTTTTCAAATTCAGACAACTGATGACCCAATTAAAGAGAACGTCTGTTGGGATGGAGAGAAAGACAGGGATATGTGTGGAAGAAAATGTGAGACAGAATGAATAATTTCTAGATGGGGGATAGAAAAGCAATAAGATGAAAACATAAGTAATTTATTTTTGTAATTGGACGACCATATACTGTTGGCCCCCAAAAGGTGAGAATTCTTTGGAAAGAGTAGAAATTGAAGTCCAGAAAATAGTCTAGAGAGGCAGAAATGTCCTGGGGTGAGCCAGGGAGTTTTACAGTCAGTAATAGGGTCTTTATAAAAGTTTATGGGGCAGAGAGATTGAGAGGAGTAAACTCAGAGAAAGATCATTAGATTTAGCAGCCAGAGGAATAAATATTAGTGACCTTATCAATATCCAGGAGAGAGCAGGGGTACGGTTTAAAGGGGGTGAAGGTGGTGGCAGGAGAGAGCAGCTTGACTGCAAAGCATATAACAAGGTCTTAAATATAGTAGAAAATATAATAGCAAAGCAAACATTGTTAAGTACTTGATCATTTAATTTTTACAACACCCTATGAGGTAAATACTATCATAATCCTTGTTATACAGATAGGGAAAATGGAACATAGATAGATGAAAAATTTAATCTACTATTACATAGCTGGTAAATCAAAGAGCTAGGTTTAACCCCAGGCACCTCACTCAGGAATACACATATTTAACTGCTGTTTTTTTATTTCTGTTTGTAAACTTAGTTTCATATGAAAAAAATATAGATTATGTAAGGTGGCAGGAAAAGCCTGAACATTTGCATGCATGAGCACAGTATGTGTCTCTGTGTGTGAGTGGTTGCAACAGTTGTGTATACAGATCACACAAAAGTAGCAGGGGGCTTATACAGAGTACTCATCATGAGAGAGAAGACAATAGCAAGATGACGGAATATGTAAAGTTTATATATTTGAACTTAACAATAGGAGGCATTTCCCAAGTGAAAGAGTCATATATTATACTTCGTTGGCACATTCATTTAACGAATATTTGTTGAGCACCTGCTACAAACCAGGCACTTACGTTAGAACCTAGAGATACAAAGGGGAAACAAAACAGGCAAGGTCCCAGAACTTACAGATTTTACAGTTAGTAACACCTGAAGGTATCATTAGCAATTTGATAAAGACTAGAACTAGCTATTTGATATCAGAGGTGATAGATTATAGTAAAACTACTTTCATAAGTGATGGGACATGCAATTCAAGGAAAATCATTAAACCCCTGATATCTCAGTTTGTCCATCAATGAAATAGAGATCAAATTATAACAGACTATTATATCCTTCGATAAAAGGTATGTTGAAGAGGTAAAGTAATATTAACAAATGAAGATAGCATATAATCCTATTTAATAAGAAACCTTCATTTTATTTTCATTAGGGAAATATTAATTATTGGATTTGACCCAGGCAGACTTGTTATTTTAAATATATCAAATAACTTTATAGGCTTTTATTATTTTCCACAGAAGCAATAAAGATAATTTGTAAAATCAGAAGTTAATTAAATAAAAATATTTTATAATAAAATTATGTTATGATTGAGATTTAACATGAACATAATTTAGGACATTTTTATGACTCCCACAGTAACCATACCTGGCCACACTTCATTCTCTATGTATCACCTTTTACTCTGTTTAAGCAATAGATGCTAATGCTTGGACTGAGTTGTTCTCTGACCAAACATATTATAATATTTGTGCATTTTTAAATTTGGATAATTTTTATTCCATTTTAACATTTAAGTAAAAATATTGTTTTTCCTATTGCTTATCAAATTAGCATGATTGTACTCCAAAAATAACAAACTGAAAAGAAGAAGCCAACATAGATTCATACAGAATCTTCTTCCAAATTCATATAATTTTGTTTAATATAGTTAGCATATTAGTAAATCATGAAAAATATTTTTATTTTAGCAGAGAACAAACTCTCTTGTGTTTGAATATTTTGATCAGTTATTTAAATAAGGATAATAAAAGGTGTATAAAATTTGAAGATGACATAAAACATGGAAGGATAGCTGATGTGAGAAGTGACAGAATAAAGATTCAAATTTATCTTGACAAATACTAACAAGCTTGTCTAAATCTAAACAATTGATAACTTGGCAATTAGGCTTTTACTTGTAAAAAATCAGTTGTATAAGCCTAGTTTGGTAGAGAACCCTATTGGCAAGAATTCATGGAAAAGCATTCTGATAGTTTAGGTTAACAATATTTTTTTTTAAAAAATGGCTCTAAATAATATTAATAGAGCTATAGTAATAAAAAAGCTAACAGGAATCTTTAGGCTATACAAATTGAAGTACAGGTTCCAGATCATTGGAAGTGATCATTGCTTGTGAATCTGGTGCTTGATTCAATTCTGAGGACCATTATTTTAAGTGACACTGAAAAAACAAGACCCCATCCGCAGACAAAGAGGAAGAAATTGCAGAATTTGATATGAATTACTTTAAATTCTTTATAAAGTCTATCCAAGCATTAAGAATCCATGATTTCATGCAAAAGATAAACTATGGTAGAGTTCACCTATATTAGAGAAATCCCATTCAATATGGCACATATAATCTTTGATTACATACTACAAGCACTTCTAAAACCTGAGTTTTACATTGAAATTATTATTATTTCAATAAGTTCAATTGCAAAACAATACTAGTTCTTATCATATTAACTCAGGGGAAGGCATTTAATCATTTAGGCTTTGCAGATAGAATAGATAAATGTTTTTTCCTAAAGAGTCTAATTTCCCCATCCACTTTTTTTGAACAAGAACAAATCATATTTTTACACTGAAATTTATGTAAAGAGATATGTTAGGCTTTTAAAAAAATTCTTTCTGTATTCTTGTAGGAAAACTTATCTATTACATCGAAATCTTTTAAAATTGTTTCCAGGCCAAGCAGGACTTAGAATAGAAAATAAATTATTTGGCTTGAATGTACATCTCATCTCCATAATTTAGAGCAATGTTTCTCAAATTTTAATGTATGTGCAATACACCTACAGATTTAGAGTGGGCCACAAATTATGCATTTCTGGCAAGCTCCCAGGTAATACTGAGGCTGTTGGTCCATGGACTACTCAATAACTAACTAGCAAGGATTTAAAGAACTCTGCTTCACTGATACTGTCAATTACATTCAAATAATCTCTACTAAATATATCAGGTAAAATAAAAGAAATTATTTCAAAAAAAGAAAAATAACCTTGGCAATGTTGACTTTTTTTGCAAGTCCTTAGCACTTCTGATGCTATTTTCCTGAATCATGTCACTACTGTTTCTCTGAAACATGAAAACCTTCTTCCCACCTCGTCCTTCTCAAAGTGTGAGACTGTCTGTCTCTGCAGGAGGGCTCATGAACCTGTTTCTCATTCACTCACTGACACCCAGTCTCACTCCTCCTCCATTCCCTGCTATCTTCCTTTTGGAATTATTCTCTACTCTTTTCTACAGGCCTCTGGTATCATCTATACTTCTGTACTTCTCTAATTTCCCTTTACTAAATATTGACAGTTTGAGGATAAATGGATTACTGAAGACTTTATCTCAACCTACCTTAAAATCCTAACCTGTAAAAATAACTCTTCCTTGCCATGCATAGCTGCAGCTGCTTGACCCCAGCAGCATTATGAATGAGAAATTAGGGCAGCACTAATCAGTCTGCTTGATCACATTCCTCCATCTCTCCCCCAAACTTCTTCCAGTGGGTGGTGTAGAATGACTTCTTTGCCAGTCACAAAATTTCACTAGAAATTCACTGTGGCCCTTAACATTTGTTTGCTTCCAGGGCATTCAAACCCAAGATCTAATATCACGCATTCTTCTGCTTGTTAACTTATTTCACCTGGGCCAGCATTTCTCAACTTGTGGTACAATTAGAATTACTTGGGAAGTGTTAATCAGTTAAAAATATTGAGTCCAGGCTAGGAGTGGTGGGAGGCCCTATGGGAGGCCAAGGCAAGAGGATTGCTTTAGGCCCACAGTTTAAGACCAGTCTGAATAACACAGCAAGACCCTGTCTCTACAAAAAATATAAAAACTAGCTGGGCGTGGTGGTGTGAACCTGTAGTCCCAGCTACTCGGGAAGCTGAGGCAGGAAGACGGCTTGAGCCCAAGAGTTTGAGGTTGCAATGAGCTGTGATCTTGTCACTGCACTCTAGCTTAGGCAACAGAAGGAAATCCTGTCTAAAAAAATAAAAATATTGATTCCTGGCAGTGTTAAAAAAATACTGATTCCAGTAATTAATGATTACTTGTCATTAAATAAAAATGATTTACTTAACATATTAAATGTTTAAAAAATATTGATTCCAACCCCTCTCTCATAAGAATCCCATTTCATTGGGTGGGGCCTGAATATTGGCATTTTTAAAAATTTCTCTAGATGATTTGATTATCTTAACCTATCCCACTTTCATCCAAGACTCCCACATTTTTATTTCTATGGTATCTTTTCTGCGTGATACAGAAGAAATGCCATGTCTTCTATATCAGGATTTCTCAACTGCAGGTCTATAGCCATTTAGGACAGGATAATTCTTGGTCGTGGGGGTTATCCTGTACCTTATAAGATGTTAGCAGCATCCCTGGCTTTGATACCAGAAGCATTATATAGTATTAACATCAACTGTTTCCAGACATCGCTAAATGCCCCTAATAAGCAAAATCACACTGTAAACCACCGCTCTACATTATCATCATTACAATTCCCCACCATCACCACCATCACTATATTAACCAATGCTTTCCATATGCCAGGCACTCAGCTAATAGCAGTACACAGATTATCTATTTCATTTATTCCTGAAAGTATAGTCATGAGGTAAACATATACTTTTCTGTTGAGAAAACCAACGGTCAGAAATGCAGAGATATCATAACAACTGCCAGAGGTCCCAGCCCTAGAAACTAGTGAGTACAGAATACAAATCCACATCTGTCTGTTTCTGACTCAGGACTATGCTCTTAACCCCTGCAACACAATTTACTGTGTAGAAGCTTTAGTTGTGGATCTCCTGTAAAGACGGTAACTCTCTGGAAGCTTATTACATAATGACTTATCCTCAATTCATGATGAATAGTAGGTACTCAGTAACTGTTTATCAAATTAAATGGTATCTAACAATGCGTTTATGTTTTTCATCCCAAGCTTACTCCCATTCCTAATTTTCTGATTTTTTTCGAAAATATCCCTGTCTGTTTCTCACTCTGGTACTGCGTTGTCATTTATCCTCTCTCTTGCTGACCTTCTCTGTTTAGTTTGTTTTGGGAGTTCAACATGTTCCTGGTCACCTCAGACTCGGATCTTTTCAGCAGCCTTTAAAAAATTCTCTTTAGTTCCTGTATTTTACCCTTTAAACACATACTGCATTCTGAATAAAGGTAAATCCCTTTAAAACCTGGCTTTTAAACTCATTAACTAGCCAGTACAAATCATTCTATCATGATCTTTAAAGATAAACCAGAAAACTTTTGGCAGTTTGTAAACCCATTTTAATTTCGCTTTCGTCTGTTTTTCCCTTTCTCTTCCATGAAGGGTATTGGATTAGAGTGTTTTTCAAAAGTCTTTTGGTAGTGAATCCTCTGAACAATGAAATCTTGCATTTAAACCTGACATGCAAAGTAGAATTGAATTGTCGGGGGCGGCGAAGGGGGGAGAAGTAGGTAGTATGCATTCTGGGGAGTGTCAGACCACAGGCGATACACAGACAGTTCTTGACTGGGCTCCCAGAATATGCTGGGCTTCAGAAGAGGCCAAGGGAATACAAGGGAGCTCATCCTCCACTCAGCAGAATTTAATTCTGGGCAATTGCTAAATACACGTGACACATGTCTGGATGTGTACATGTTGCCATGTTGCTCCTCTGAGATCAAGTCTTACCCTTTCTCTCTTCACCTCATGTATGTATTTAAATCTACCCATTATTTAAGTTCCACTTACTTGATGAATCCTTCTCTGCCTTCCTCCCTGCTGAGATCTCTCTCTCCTTTGCATTCTTACCCTCATATTACTCTCACACTGGGTGCATTATATATTTTAAATTATAGAGGATGCACAGATAATTTTTTAATGAACGTACTAGGATTTTCTTAACTATCCATGATTTACACAACTCCATGGATTAATTATGGCTCTCTTTTACCTTTGTAAAACCTACTGACAGCTTTCCAAAGATTATAGAATCCAGGAGGAGGTAAAATTCTCTTTGATTCACTTACTCGCCTTTGCTTCCACAAGTGAAAATGTCTTCTGATCAAAATAGTTCCTGACATTGTTTACGCCAGTTGAATTTGTTTATGTATATAAATTAATTATTTCTTCTAAAGATGAAAATGAATGTAATAGAGTAACTGTCATGAAAACTTTGTTAAATGTTATGGAAAAATTCAAGTTTCTGTAAATTAGGTGTGTAGGTGCAACAACTAAAAATAGGAAAAATTACTGATGAGAAATATTTGTAAAGATTTTGCTCTGCTTTAAAGAAATGGAAGCTGGAAATCTGTAGTCAGGGTATTATAGATGAGAAAGAATGAGAAGAATTACCATCACTGAGCCAGGTCACAAAGGAAGGTGCTTGGTCCTACAACAAAAGATTGGTACAATAAGGTGTATTTTACATGTTTGGGAATAATAAAATGATTAAGGTATCCATGTAGCCCTTTATTATGAGTCTCTGCATTAATGGGATTTTAAAGATCTAGCCATATCAGAAAAAACATTGTTATTTCTTCAAATTAATAACTCTAGAAATTCGGGCAATTACCACATTGTTTTAAACAAGTTTTTATTCTTCTTTTGGAAATACTGTTGTACTTTGAAAGGCTATGCCTTGTGTACTTATTAGTGATATGTTTTCATTCTTCAAGGGTAGATTCAGTTTTTTGGAATTATTTAAATGTCAACTGAAGGTACTTCTGCAAGTAAAATAGTGATCATGCTGGGTAATACCAGCTTTGGGCAAAAATGAGGCATAACTAGAAAGGAAATTGATCTCTTTGTCTTATAAATTGGCTGAGAAGGCAAATGAAGAGGTGCTTTCCCCAAATATTATTAGGATTAAAAAAAATGAAGTAGTTGTAGGAGAATAAAGGTATTCTTCAGCTATAACTTTTGAAAAAAATATTAATCTTTTAATCAATAACTTTTTTATTTTTCAAATATATCCTATGAAACTCCTATTATTTGCATCATCTAACTCTCGGCAATTTTTCCATTATTACAAGATGCACAGTCAAAATTATATTTCCAGCTTTTTACAACATAGAGTTACAGATATAAAAGGTAAAATCATCTCCTGGAACTCCTTTAGTGTTATTTATGACCAAGTACTTTATATGAAATTCAGTCCTAGGATTTTCAAAACCTTGCTGGGTTCTCCCTAACCCAAATGCATTAAAACCTTGCTGAGTAGAAGTTGAAAAAAATGTCATGTAAAAGTTTTCTTGAAAACTCCTTGAAATCCCTTTGGGGCAAATTGTTCTTGTGTTCTAGGAAAAATCACCAAAGAGATCTTCTATGATGAGAATATAAGTAGTCACCATTTTCTGAAATGGATATGACTATTCAGTTGTAGTTCTAAGGAGCTCAACTGCTCTGTCAGGTAACAAAGAGGTTATTTTATGGGGTATTCAGAGTTGCATTGCATTTCTGGAGACACTAGATTCTATAGAGGAAAGTTTCTAAGTATAGAGAAAGAATGCTCTGTGCCTGAAGACTGTTGCTGACCCTTATGGAAGTAAGTATATTTCCTTTTGGTGTGTGCAACTAAGGCTACGCGTTTAGGAAGCGAAGACCACCGGCTGAAGGAACTGTTTGAAAAGAATGTTCACCAAACTGTGTTATGGGTAATAATGCTTTCAGATCTGACTGATGGTGTTCAACATGGAGTTGAAGGGTGCTTGTAAATGAATGATGCTCCCTTCACCTTTGACTAGAGCTCAGAATCAGACTAATATCTCAGGGATTGGCAGCTTTGGGAGAACTGAAATCAACATGACCACTGGTGTCCTTAAAAGTAGTAGTGGTAACAAACGCAGTGACTCCCTGATGAGAATAAAACGTGTAAGTAGACTTAATTCTCAACACATGTGAATGTTCTAGGGCTTCTGTGAAGCAACTGGACTATAGGTGGTTAAATTCCTAGTGGGCAAGGAAGAGATGAAAGTACCATAATTTGGGCTTTAATAAAAGTGAATTTTTATTTGATATACATAATCAAGTGAAGCCTGACATTGAGGTTACCCTTTACTATTTCTTCTTAATATATTTTAGTCACCTGCTGAAAGGAAGTCATAACACTATTAATTACTTCCTCTACTTAAACACTCAAGGAAAATGGAAGTTTTCTCTTAAATTTGTGACAGTGTGTCATAAGCTTGGATAAATTCTATGTGGATGGGAAAGCTGCCTCTGAGGTAGTATATTTGCATTACAAAAGTAACATGACAACGGGGAAGCTGGCAAATGAAATATCAATAGATGAGGTGAACAGAATGACCACTTGGAAGGCAGGTTGTCTAGGGTAAAGTCTGCCTATGACACTTACTAAAAAATGGGGGTGATAATATTACCATTGTCATAGGATGATCATAAAGAAGTACCGTGCTTAGAATAGTGCTAGACACACAGTATGAGCTCAATAAACACTATTAGCCTTAGAATTCATTTGATAAAGAGCTTTAATCAAAGTAGGACAAGGGGCCAAAAGCCCTGGAAACCTCCATAAAACTCCAAGAATTCTGTAAACATAGTTTAAAAGTCACTGTAACAAATGATTCTGGATGTTCCATTCAGCTCAAAAGTGCAATGACTTTTGAAATATTTGAAAGATGCAGAATCCTAATCAATTAATATGGACCTCTGTTGGCTTCTCTGTTCAATAACTGATCTCTAGGTTGGCTATAGTTTGGGAGTATTTTTTCTGTATCATCATCATTTTGCGTAAAAGTGTCCTGAAGTTACTTCCAAGGTAATTAAGTTTAAAAAAAAATCATTTATATCTCATCCACTTCTAAAAATTATTTAATGCAGTTTGCTCTAAATTTTTATAACCATGACCTGTATTATGAAGTGTTAAGTTTCACAATATAATAATTGTCCTGAATATAAGATTTATTCTGATATTTTCTATTCCATTCTATAAAAAAATGGACATCATCTATTGAATTGATATCATCACTCATTAATATGTCACAACCCATTATTTGAAAAACATTGTCTTGTATGAATTTGGGGCTTAAATTATGCCCTGTTAGAGTGGTTTTGCTGAGGAAATTCCTGATGTCCTCCACATAAAATCATGTTTGTAGTTAGTCCAGAAGTCATCTCTTATGGTCATTTTCACTCTCCTCCCCTACTAGCTGAGAAAAAATAGCCCCAAATTTGCAACTAGGATTATTTTGTTGCAGATTCTCCTCTGTATAATTTTCTCTTGATTCAGAGTGATGCCTTTTCTAAACTAGTCCAAATTGTTCTCCTAGAAACTGAGATATAAATTATGAATTGGACCAAAATGTTAAAGGGTTCCTCCTGAGCCCAGATGTGTTATGATGATGTTACTTCATAAAGGGATCTCTACAGTGAAGGTCAATTTCAGGAGAGCGTTGGTTAAAACCAAGGCTTTAACATGGAGAACCTGATTTCATGGACCGAGTTGTATTTATGGCAATAGGATCTCAAAGTGTGGTCCATCACTAGCATTCTCAGCGTCAGTTGGTAACTTGGTAGAAATTGATTTTAAAATAGAAATACAAGTAAATAAAGACATGTGGAATAACAAGAAACTACCAAATAAATTACAGATACTGAAACACACCATCGAATAGAAGCAGGAATTAAGAGTTTTCTATTTGGCACCATTCATAATTCTGAACTTTACTTTCAGTTTAACAAAATGACAATACATGAATACACTAATGCTTAGTATAATACTCTCTTCCTCTTGGGCATTCAATAAATATCTGTTGATATTTTTAAATGAATTAAAGTTATTAGTTCTGTGATTAAAATAAAACACAAAACAGTCTACTGTTAACTGGGGGCATTTTGGAGTGTTTGATCAATTAACAATCATCTTTTTCTAATTCCCTCTTCCATTTGGGACAGAAGGTCCTCTGCAGCCATTTTATACAATGGGATGCCATTTGGACACATTTAACTGGACCAGGATGGGCACCTGGTCTATTTCAGCTCAGTCTCCCTTTTAGAAATTTGGAATTGAGATTCAGAGAGATTCATTTATTTTCCCTTTATGCAGCCGGACTTGAAACATATAACTCAAGAGTTGAGAAGTGGCCTTGTTTCCTTCCATGTGCCTATGAAGGACAGAAAGCTCGTCTACAGGGAGGAGAATGGTGCAAGTGGACAAAGAGAAGCAGGGGGTGAAGATGGCAAATAGTTCCCTCAGGCTCAAAATCGCTGGTTCCAGTTCCTTGGGAACAATGCACACGGGCCCTTAAGTTTTAAAACACCTGAATAATCTTCTAATGAAACCTCCTCTTAGTTTCAGCCAATTCTAGTTAATTTCTCTCACAGAAGCAAACATCACAAACCTTAGGCTAGTTGCTAGATAATTTTTAAGAAAGTAGGAGCAGGAAACATTAATTCTTTGGTCCAAGAAAATCCACAAAAGTAAGCATGTAAAGAATAGGACACAAATACAAAGGGAAACTTACACTGAAAATGAATGTACTTTTATATTTGCTAGTCATTGAATGTTTAGTGCCTAACTCTATTAGCTTTCTTCCCTCTCCTTATGTTTCCTCTTTACAAGAGTAAAATTTCAAAAATTTCTTCTGGAAAGCTGTTGATGTTGATCTAGCCATCCCCTTTGTAGTACTGTAATTATTTGACATTTGTAAAGTGCTCATGATGTTCCAAAAACTGTTCAGAATTTTAAAAACAAAAATATCAGTCCCCTTCAGGCAAAGCACATGTGCCCAATTCTAACCTAAAGCCAAGGAATTAGATGCTGGTAGAGAGAAACAAGGGACAAATGCTGTCACCTAATTTTGCCTGGGTCTTTGCTAAACAAAATGTTTCACTGTAAGAGAGAAATGAATCACACATGAGCTCAAATTTTTGTCATCAGATGTAAGATACAGAACTAAATTTTAATGGGTTTTAAAATAGAGCTAATGCATTACTAATTAGTCTTTCTTTTTTTTGCTTTTTTCAAGGTTAAAACGAACATTTTCACACAAAGAAAATCTTACTAAGAAATACCTACCAATACATTATCTAAGTATTTCTCAATTTTTAAATGAAATATGAAGCTCATTGATTTTTTTATTTCATAATTATTTTTAAAAATTTTTCTGTAAAGATAAACATTCAGAAGCTTTTATGGCAATCCACTTACATTGATGGAATATTTAGCTATAATAGCATGAGATAAAAGTGTGTTTAACTTAAATTGGCTTGCTAGTGACTGTATGTGTGTGTACACATATATACACACACATATATACACACATAAACACACATGTACACGCTATATATATATATATATACACACACACACCTACATACATGTGTGTGTGTGTATATATATATATATATATATATACACACATATATATATTTCATTGTTAAATTACTGAATGAAAAAACTTAACTAATCTTAGCTGGCCCCTGAACTATATACATCCATCTATCTATCTATGTTCTCTTTTGAATAAGGCCAAAATATTCAAAAGAAGTAAACATGTCTGGGACCTGCAACTCCATCTACTGACCAAAAGTTACCATGGCATTCTTAGGGACACAAAGAAACACATGCAATCATTCTTAACATTTGACCTAACAGCTAGTACCTCTAATTATTTTATGCTACGATAACTGTGCCTGCTGTGCAATAAGGAAAGTAAATCATATGTCCAAATTCAAGCCATTCAAGCCGAGATTATGCCACAAATATAGTTAGCACAGAATAGACCATTTAGTGCGCATGTGGTATATCTTTTACAAACCATAAGTAGCAATGTGAAAAACTAAATTGGTGAATTGCCTTGGCCACATATACATAAACAAAGGAGGCCTTGATCTTTAAGGTGGTTTACATGGTTCCATGACACATTTACGTTATTTCTATAAAAACGTTATATCATTGAATACGGGATTCCAACCGTGTATAGGCCACTCATTTTAAGAGTATTAAACTGTGTCTCAGTGGCATAGAAAATAATTAAAATGCCTGTAAGGTGTCTCTCTTCTATTTATTTACATATTTTAACAAGAAACAGGAAGATAATAAATGATAATGAAGAATCATTTATCCCCAAGGAATTAAATAGCCTCTTACATGATTATGCCACACAATCATTAATTTTAATTGCTTCAGATTCATAACCCACTATGATAAAATTAAGATCCATTCCAACAGGAGAAAACATAGACTAAGATTGCTATAAACAAAAATCTCTTCCAGGTGATTTTTTAGAAACTAAACATAAGTATTGCTGTAATATTTGGTATAAGGGTCTATAATAAATATTTAGGTTCATACAGTGAATGGAATTATAGACTATATGTGTAATCTTAATATATCCTTATCTTTTCTGAGTCCATAAAAATGAAAGAATACATTAAAAACTAACATTACATATCCTGAGAGTGCATTAAAACTACTCATTTACTGTTCAGTATAAAAAGTCACCACAATATCTGTTTTTGGACAAATTCAACATCATACTTAAAAAAGATAAACCAATTTTACTTATAAAAATAATTCTTTCATGGACATTTATGTTTGATTTTTATGGCAGTTAGACCATAAACATGTAGTTTATTGGTGAATCGCTTAAAAGAAAAAAAAGCCACTGGTGCATTTGTTGAATCAGGAATTTCTTAGGCATGAGGGTGGGGAGGTGCCCATATCTTACTATAGAGTACAGCCAAAAAAACTTTCTCCACTTGTTCTCTCTATGCTTCTGCCCTAACATCTTATCTGCAGCTTCAGGGCCTGAATCATGATGTTTTTCATTTGACACCTGACACGTTGTTGTGTCATAAATGAATTTAGTGGGTACTACCAGATTTTTAAAAAATGAAATAAAGCAAAGTATAATTTAAAAGATCAGAGTTCATATAAAAATATGTATATACATTTATGAATAGCACACATAGGGGTGTGTGTGTGCACTGGTAACAATAAATTTATTTCTTAATATGTGTTTTGAGCAAAAAGGCAAAAATATTTGGAAATCATTATTCTGGTGAGGTCATTTGTTAATGCTGCTCCTTATGAACAGGCAAAGGAAAGGATATAGATAGACATCAGGACAGTGTTTCTCAAAACGTGGCTCTCAAACCCCCACTATCAAAATCACCTGATCGTGGGTTTTACTCAAAAGCTACTGATCAAGCATCGCTGGTGTTGAGGATCTTCATGTAAAACTGGCTCTCCAGGTAACTCTATATCTTGACGTTTGTAGAGCATTGTACTAGTGACCATCTCCATACTCTGAGAAGGGGTGTCCAGGGCCTACGGAAGAAAAAGTCTTCTTCTTTCAGCTTAATACTTCCTTCTAGATCTGTGATATCTAATACAGTAGCATGAGTCTGATGTGGCTATGTAAGTTTGAATTAATTAAAATTTAATAAGATTAAACCACATGTGTTTATGTTAACCACATGTGGCTAGTAACGTTATATTCAACAGAGCAGATATAGAACATTTCTCTCATCACAGAAAGTTTGATTTGACAGCCCTGCCCTACAGGTTTTCAATGAATTATTAATATAAAATTTTTCACACAATGTTTTAACATTCAATACATTCATATTAAATGTGAGATAGTGAAGCACATATAATTTCTAAAATACATATGTCATATAGACAATATATTTTTATGGACTTTAAAGTTATTTTCCATTACATTATATCAATTATTGAGGTTTTTTTAACATTTCAAAAATCAATCCATAGGGAGGAGGAAGGGATGAATAGGTGGACCACACAGGATTTTTAAAGCCATGAAGCTATTCTGTATGATACTGCAACACTGGATAGATATCATTATACATTTGTTGAAACTCATAGAATGAGCAACACTAGGAGTGAACCCTAATGTAAACTATGAACTTCGAGTGATAATATTGTGATGTGCCAATATAGGTTCATCAATTGTAATAAGCATACAACTCCAGTGGGGGATATTATTAATGGGAGAAGCTATGCATGTGTGGGGGCAGGAGGTATATGGGAAATCTCTATACTTTCTGCTCAATTTTGTTGTGAATCTAAAACTACTCTAAAAAATAAAGTCTTAAAAATGTGCTTAGAAAAATATTTTAATAAGGATATAAAACACAAACTTAAAAGTATTCTTATATTCTAATATCCACTACAATTTTTCTTTAAAAAAGCAAAATTAATATATTTTGTTAAGATAAAGTATTTATGAATATTCATAACTACAAATGCACATTTCATACCAAAACAGCTGTGAGTTGTTTACTAATTTTCCCTTTAAATTATAATGACATTATCTCAAGAAGGCACATACTGCTTGAACTGCCATTATAATTATGGAATAATCAAGTTGCCAATAGACAATTTTCAGGATACTGGCTGCATCAAATAATATTCAAAACAGATTAAGGTCTTCTGAAAAATAAAACTTTGAGGATATAGAACATTGTTACTGGAATTTTTATTCCAGTCAATATAAAAATTTGCATGCTTGTTTGCAAAAATTTTCAAACCAGTTGTAATCTTAAGTATGTTTTCATCAAAGAAAATACATATTTTTATAAAATTACTGTTGACATATTCCTTCTTAAAATATCTTCACTCCAGATTGGGTGGGTCAAGAAAATAGTCAACAGACAAAGAGTTTGCATGAAATAGGGAAAGGTGAGCAGTACATAGAGAAAATTGTGACGTTGCCTAGCACCCAAGGCACTTGAAAATAAAGGAAGTCGCCTTTCCCTGCGAGTGTAACCATGTAATTATCCAATGGAGTATGACGAGACAGTCACAGTTGGTTATCTATTTAACAGCCATTCCCACTTGCATGCTAAGAGAACCCTGTCCTCCATCCCCACCCAGGGCAGTGTGCCCAGCTGCTGAAGGTGGATCATGATTATCTAAGCCAGTGTACCAATCCTATTCTTCTATACCAACAAAAATTTGTCTATCAGTGAACTAGTGACCCACGTATGCCCAAAGAGAAGTAAAGTGGGAGGAAGGTGGGGTACAGGAGTGGGTCTGATAAGAGAGTGCTCCAAGATAACAGAGTCCTTTAGCCCCTTCCCTCCTTTATTGGTTTGTGTGCTGTTCTATGAGGACACGAAACCATGAGAGTCATGAGCTCCAAAGGCAAAACACTAAGTGCAGCGGGAAAGGAAGAGTGAGAGGAAAAGGTCTTTGATGACAAAATTGAGCTGCTTCCTGCACCTGCCTTGAGACTGCAAACTCTCAGACTTTCTTTTAAATGTCCTTCTATTTTAAGCCACCGTGAAAGGGAGTTTCTGTTACTTTTGGATGAACACAATCTAATCATTATAGTACGTGAGATCAGACTTATGCAAAGTCATCTTAACATTACAGAAGACTCTTAGAATGGACTATACCTTGACTCAGTGTATCACTATAATTAAAAAAAGAATATGTTAATCCTAAGGGAGGCTGCTTGGACAAATATAGAAAAAGAAACATCAGAGAGAAAAATAAACCCTGACTTTTCTCATTCAAGTGCTGTCTCATTCAAGAGCGAATTTTGGCAACAGATTTGAAGTGTTATGCTCCTGTTGTTAAAGTCATCTTTATAGTGGACAAGAGTTTTTCTGGCTTTCTCAGATGAGGATCATTTCTTAAGAAGAACTGACTTAGGTTGCTTTGAGTACAAACATGTGATTTTCCATGTAGATTTTCCCGAAGGTAAGGAATGTATAAGTCATGCTGATACTGTTATATCAGTTGGTGGGACTGTTGGGTTCCTCATTCTAAGATAACAGTTGCCTTATACTTCAAGCTCTGTGGTTTTAGTTAATGAGTGACAACCTGTGAGAGATGAGACAGAATGAAGTAGCTGAGCCAAAACCTGGTGAATTCACCAAATTAAGAGCCACCTCATGAAGATTACTGCCAATCTGCTAGGTGGTCTCTCCGGCCTTATCTTTTCTTCATTCCACACGTGAAGAACAAAAGTGAACTGGGGCCGGGCGCGGTGGCTCACGCCTGTAATCCTAGCTCTCTGGGAGCCCGAGGTGGGCGGATCGTTCTGAGCTCGGGAGTTCGAGACCAGCCTGAGCAAGAGCGAGACCTCATCTCTACCAAAAAATAGAAAGAAATTAATTGGACAGCTAAAAATACATATAGCAAAAAAAATTAGCCGGGCATGGTGGCACATGCCTGTAGTCCCAGCTACTTGGGAGGCTGAGACAGTAGGATCGCTTGAGCCCAGGAGTTTGAGGTTGCTGTGAGCTAGGCCGACGCCACGGCACTCGCCCCAGGCAAGAAAGTGAGACTCTGTCTCAAAAAAAAAAAAACCAATGGTAGAGGCAGACTCTGAGATGTGTTACCTGAAATTCTTGGTAGAAAAAGAAAGGGAAAAAACATAAGAAGTATACTAGGGCTTAAAATAGCATACAATAACATAATGATATTCATAATGATGACGAGAGTTAAGAAAAGGTAAAAGTATATTTAAAATGCCATTTTTAAGTTTTCCACTTTTTAGAAATATGACTTTTTAAAAAAATTTTAAGCACATTTATTTGCAAAACTTTTGCCATAGTTAAAATGAAAAATAGTGTTAATCTGAAAAGAGTAAGCTACCCCTAGTATCTAGAAAGCAAACTTTAGGATAGTTCATTCTCAAATAATTGCAAATAAACTGGCTACTTTATATTCACTGTCTTTAATTCCATTAATAAAATTTACTAAACAAGCAATTTGAAAAATAAGTCATGGAGTTAGGACTGACAAAAGATTAGCAGGAAAAAGCACACCAAAAAAGAAGTAAAAATCATGCTTTTCAGAAAATGTCATTAAAATATAAGTAAAAATGAGCTTCCACAAATATATTTTCAAGAAGAAAAATATTAGTGAACAATTTAATAAATTATTAAATATGATAGTTATTTAAAAAGTGAATAGAATGACCCAAGACCCACTTTAAAGAAGAAGGAACAGACTTACCAATAATATCCCTGAGAGACAAAAAATTATAGAAAACAAAACATAACATCATTTTTGTAGTTTTTCCCAAGGCAAATACTGGGGCGGGGGGAATCATCAAATCATGGTAGAGTGCTCTGAATACTAGTAGCCATAAATGATAATACAACTTAAATTACTCAAGGAAACAAAATATTTACCCATTTCTAGCTGCCAAATGAAGGGGTGTACAGCCTGAAATATCTTGATAGTTAGGATTTGCTCCTTTCTTTAACAGCAGAACCAAGCACTCCACTGATCCACAACTAAAACAATATTAAAAGACAGTTCAGATACATTCAACGAAAAGCCATACTTAACATAGCTTAATTAAAAAACAAAAAAAATCTATTAAACACATTATTTTTAAGGTTCATATTTCACCTACAATTTGATTTAACTTCAATCACAAATAGCAAATATTCTCTACTTTCAAGATGGTACACTGTCCTATGAAAACTATGAAGTATTTGAGAAATTCAAATAAAGTAAAATAAAGTGTTAATTTATGAAAGAAACTATACAGTACTCTCAACTTTTTCACCTTCCAGAAGCCAAATTAATCATGAACAATTAATTTCAACATATCTACTTAAATTCTGAAAAGAAGATAGATATCTATTAGTTTAACTGATTGATTACACACTGGAAGACACACTAGAAGACTAAGGATAAAAATCATCCTCCCACCTAGGTAAAAAATATAAAACCAATGACTTCACATGCAGTTAGCATGTGAAAATCCATACTGATGGGAAAAAAGGAAAATTGTGGTGAATATACCCTCTGAGTACATCCAGGAAAGATAATCCCCATGCCTAACCTACTCTGATCCAATCTAGAACAAGCTAAGACAATGGGGACATGAATGAGACTTCAGTCCAATCTCCATGTTAATTTTTCAAGAGACAGAATGCATAACACACTATGCTCTAAACAGAACAAAGAATTACTCATCCCTCTGTTCTCATCTCTCCCCAGAAGTAACGTGAGAAAATGCTGACTTAAAGCTTATTGATCCTTGCTCTAAAGTTTAACCCAAACTATCTTTAGAGTCTTACTTTGCTGCAATGTGAAGTAAGCTTCTTTTCACACGTCCAAATGCATAATTGACATCAAATTTTGAATTTGATAGCAGTTCAGAAACAGATCTATGCCCAAAAAATATGAAAAGAGGAATCAATATGTTAAAAAAGTTTTTAAAAACACAATAAATCAATTTAACAACTCTTTACTCTTAGTAATTCTTCAAACAGTTCTGTCCCATACCAACCAAAAAACAAGGCTATTTTCTAGCCTATTTACCATTCTCTTAGTATGGCAGCCAGCACAGTATCATTCAAAAACCAAATTCCTTGACCAATAAACTGGTGCTGAAGGTTTCCTCATCTCCCACTTGGCCAGTGCTACATAACCTGCTCTGAAGACACCTAACAGAGAAAGTTGGTTTCAGCTCTCCCTAGATGCTTCAGAAACAAAGGGTATAGGCCTGGCTGCTCCCATTGCCAAAAGCTGAGCTACCTATATTAATGCTTGGCCAAATAAAGAAAATCAGACATTTTTTAATTATACCAGACAGGAAAATTTATAGCAAAAAATAATTTATATTTTAAACTTGTTTCAAAATACAGTTTCTCTTCACATTCTTCTCATTATACCAAAATACCCAATGGCTAACCACAGCAGAGCCAACTGCTACAAGTATAAATACCCCTCACAAAGCCAAATAAGTGTATCTCATTCACACCCCTGTGAAAAGAGGGTCAACACTACATCAATCAAAAGAATATCAACATAGCAGCACATAAGGGAAATAAGGTATCTCTCAGCCCTAATCTTTTGCTATAAAGATCAGTAGTGTGACCTCTAAAAGAAATCACCAGAACGGAACTTCTCAAACCATCAACATACTGTGCATTCATTAGCCACATCCTTCCCAAACATTTCATCGATATGTCAACCTGTCCACACTGCACTTGTTCCACAATGGAACTCGTATTCGAAAATAACACCAATTTTTGACTTATGTGTGGCTTCACAAAAATTGCTCTTAAAAAAAAAAGTGAAAGATAATCAAAACCCAGGCCATGCATTTGAAAGAATGAGGATGTACCTTTACAACAAAGTAAAACAAGAAGTGTCAAAGTGAAATGTCAGAGATATCAACTATCGTACTTAGTATTTAAGGAAATTGGACATTTCATACTTAATAACCATTATCCCTGACTTAATATCTGATTATTCATTCAGAAAATCCCTTACTATAAAATTTCACAGCTAATATGGATCTTAGAAAAATGTATTCTTTATTTCACAGCAGAAAATTGTAACCGAGAGGTCAAATAACTTGCCTCAGGCAACATCTACGTCCAAACGGTGTCCCTATGTGTTTGCCTGCATATGTGTACGCCATTTAGAACTTATACTTCTTAAAAAGCATAAATTTATGGAATAAGCACCCACCTGTGTTGATCAGCCATAACCATTGGCATTAATGTATAAACAGCGGTTTCATTATCTGAGGAAAAGAAAACCAGAAAAATAATTATCTCCTACTTTTTCTAAGGGGTGATACTTACAATTACTTTAGCGTTTTCTTTTTACATAAAACATGAGAAGGAGATGTAGAAGAGGAAATAGTGCAGAAAACCAAATGTACGGCAAAATTTGAAATAGTGCAGGATCTCTCATTCCTTCTACTGCTTACCCCTTCCATATCACCGCAAAACAGCTTAGCTTCTGGATGTAAAAGGAAAATAAAAGACCTAATATTTTCTGTAGATTTAATGACTGAAATTTCTTTTACTTTCAAAGAGGTGTTTATAGACATCATGTTTTACTTATATGTAGTGTGGGGGAATTTTGAGTATATATGGATATTAAACATCTATATGGTAAAATAATTTTAAAACCTTGAATATGCATAGTACTTGCTTCTTGCCAATATTATTATAAAAGAAATTATTTTAGAAGCTTTGATGAAACAGCATCAAAGTCTTAATTTTACTTATCACTTTATACTACTTATAACATTTTTATTCATATTTGCTATGGTTTGAATGTGTCCCCGGAAAGTTCATGTGTTGGAACTTGATTGCCACTGTGGTGATGTTAAAAGGCAAGGCCTCCGGGAGGCAATGGGCCATGAGGGCTCTACCCTCATGAATGAATTAATGTCAGTTAGTCATCCTATGAGTCTGGCCCCCTTTTCCTCTCATCCTTCCTTTCTTGTCCTCTCTTGCCCCACCACTTTCCTCCATGGGATGGATGACCCTCACCAGATACTGGCACCATGCTCTTGAACTTCCCATCCTCCAGACACTGTAAGAAATAAATTTCTTTTCTTTATAAATTATCCAGTCCACGGTATTCTGTTATAGCAGCAGAAAATGGACTAACACAATATCTTTAATAGAATAAATTCACAAAAACATAATCTAAAAGAAAACGTTAAAAATCAACATCTATGATGCCATATTACACTTACGTCCATTCTAGCTAGTGTTTTGATTTTTATATATTACTAATAGTCATTTCTCAATTCAATACATTTTGCAGAGTTATGTTTTTAATTTTTTTGTTTTTAGAGATGAGGTCTTACTCTTGTCACCCAGGCTGGAGTGCAGTGGCCATAGCTCACTGTAACCTCGAAGTTCTGAGCTCAAGCAATCCTCCTGCTTCAGCTTCCTTACTAGCTAGGACTACAGGTGTGCACCACCACACCCACCTGATTTTTCTGTTTTTTACAAAGGGAAGGTCTTGCTATGTTGCCCAGGCTGGTTTCAAACTCCTGGCCTGAAGGGATCCTCCTACCTCAACCTCCTAAAGTGCTAGCATTACAGGCATGAGCCACTGCATCCAGCCCAGTTTATGTTTTTTAATAAATTATTTACAGAGAAGTAACCCTGACAACCTCCACTAAGCTCTTTAAAAGTTAATACTGAGATTGTCTCACAATAAATAAATAGTTAATACTTATGCTAAGTTAATGGGTTAAAGTTTGAGAAACAATATTTGCAAGGTATCAAAATATCTGCAAAAAATACTAATTACGAAGGAAAAATAGTAAATTTAAAGTGAAAAACCCAACAGCCACCACTTTAATCAACTGACAAAGGGTAACACCACTAGAAATACATATCAATATTATGTAGCTACTGATATGATCCAATGAGAATAACACATCACTTTTATAGTACAGTGTTCCCTTAGTATAGTAGTATAGTAGTTCTTACCAAAAACGCATAACTTCAATCTAATCATGAGAAAACATCAGACAAATCCAAGCTAAAGGGAGTTAAACAAAAATGTGCAGTGGATACATTCCAAGACTCCCAGTGGATGCCTGAAACCATAGATAGTACAAAACCTTATATATACTATTTTTTTCCTACACATACATACATGCATACCTATAATAAAGTTTAATTTTAAATTAGGTACAATAAGAGATCAACAATAACCAGTAATAGAACAATTATAGGAATATACAGTAATATACTGTAATAAAAGTTATGCAAACATGGTCTCTCTGTCTCTCAAAATATCTTATTGTACATTCCATGAGTAACTGAAACCATGGAATGAGAAGCCACAGATGAGTGGAGACTACTCTTTTTGCCAAATATGCATGCATAACTTCAATCTAATCATGAGAAAATATCAGACAATTCCAAACTAAGGGGAATTAATACCTGACCATTCCTCTTTAAAAGTTTCAAGGCCATTAAATACAAGGAAAGATTGAAGAACTACCATAGTTTGGGGGAGACTAAAGAAATATAACAACTAAACGCAATGTGGAATCCTGGATTGGACCCTAAAATAGAAAAAAGACATTAGTGGGAAAACTTGTGAAATTCGAATAAAGTCTACAGTATAGTTAACGGTATTACACAAATGTTAATTTCTTAGTTTAGATAACTGTGCAATATGTTAACCTTAGGGAAAGCTGGTGGTATATGGGAACTCTACTATTAACACAACTTTTCTACAAGTCTAAAGTTACTTAAAAAAAATTTTTTAATAAAAGGAGGAGGAACTGTTATAGATTAAAAGAGTCTTAAGAGGCAAATCAACCAACTATAATGTGTGGCCCTTGTATGGATACTAATTCAAAAAAAACAACTGTGAAAGGACATTTTTGAGAGAATTTTTGAGTAGGGAAAAATTAAACATGGACTGGGTATTTGAGGATAATAAAAAATTATGTTAATTGTACTGACTTTAATAATGGTATTACGATTGTGTTGAAAAACATAATTTATATATTCAGAAATACAGACTGAGTTATTTATAGGGGAAATGGAAAAAAGTTACCATTTTTCATATTTCTGTTCATTATTTTGCTGTGATTATATACATGAAAAGCAATTTAGTCCCAGTCAACATTCACAAATTCAGAATACAACTTTTTCACTTTAAAATAAAATACTAATAAATCCTAATAATTAATAACCAACATTTAGAAACCATTATCTTAAATATATACTATGTTGTTTATCCTCACAACCACCTTATAAAGCAGGTACTATAATATTACTTCCTCATTTTACAAATGAGAAAACTGAAGCACTAAGTAACAAGCTGTGTAATGGTGTCATTAAGTGGCTGATTCCAGAGCCCCTGCAATACTACATCTTACAGTGCACTCAGTATACATTATATATAACAGATCCTATGGTTATTATACAATACTATTTTTAATATGTGCAACACACTCTAATTTGTTTTATCCTCTTCTATTTTTTTTAAATGCTGATTGCAACCCACTAAATTGTTCTCAATAACTATCAATGAGTCACCACCAGGAACTGAAAACACTGCACTAAGCCTTCCTTGGCATGACAACATTCTTTATGCATCCCATAATACACACTCCAATAAAAATCTAAACTTCTAAACTATGTCAATTTCAATTAAGTCACTCCATAATAAACAAAGTCATAAACAAGAAATACACTTATTTGTGAATTTAAACTCATAAATCAAGATACTACATAATTTTAAATGAGCATTAGTGAGCATCATAAGGTTTGTACTGGTTTTATTTATAAGATTTTTATTTAGATAAAATTTAGGTATAGATCTTATTTTTAAAGACACATATAGCCTTCTAAAAATAAAGGTCACATAGATTAAAAGGTAAGTATAAAAATATATATTACCAAAACTATGGTGCTAAGACACTATCCAAGATATACTATGCTAAAAAAGGACAGGATAAAATTTGTTGTGAGATGCTTCCTTCCCCATCCTCATGAAGACACCTTGAGGATTAGGTATATAATTAAAGTTTCCAGAGTGATAAAAAAAAAAAAAGTTTAATCTCTCACTTTATCAGTTGTGTTGGCCATTTTTATTAATACAGTTTTGGAACTCAAGTGGTAAAAGGCAAATCTTAAAGAACGAGTTCTGATTGAATATACCGTATACAAATTCTCCTCAAACTATCAGGAGCAATTTTTTAAAAACTGGTAATTATCCTAATTATCATATATGCTAAAATGGGCTCAAATTCTATTACTTTATTAAACAAACTACATGTACTATAAATGCAGTAGTTTAAACTTTTCTCCATGTATGCAAACAATATACATCAATCTTTTAAAGTCCATTAGACTCCAGAACCCTAAAGTAATTTCTTTCCCTTCACTTCTTTTTCTCTCACAAGAATATTTCTGTTAGTCCTACTTAGGATGACTCAACAACCTGTACTCCATTACTTAGTGGTAATAGTCAGGTTTTCACCACTCCAAGGAAACATAAATGTGTCCCCCTAGTATCCGATTCAGTAAATCAAATATCTGCAGTTTCATCCTATTGAGGGTAACAAGTTAATTTTAGAGTAAAAGCTGACTAAAAACTTTACAACTTTAATAATTTGTAATTAGATGCTTATTGATTGCTTAATTCTATCAAGGCAAAAAAATTCTAATTATTTTCTAAATTTAGAGAGACCTCAGAGCTTCTGTAAAATGTAAGCGCAACAATGTAGATTTTTATAATTAGAATGTATTATATACGACAAACTTTAAAGAGTCAACCTCAGAGAACTCAAAAGAGTCATTAGAATTTAGGGACAAAGATAAATTCAAGGAACAAAATGAACAAATTCATTATAATCAAAGAAAAACAAATGTAAACAAATTGCCTAGGAACAAGGGAAAAAGTTTTATTTTGATTTCCAGGCACCATCAGACTGCTGGTGGAACTTTCCAAGGAGTAAATTGAGAAACTGATACCTAGAGTCTTAAAAATGTTGACATAATTAGATCCTATTTTTCTTCTTCTAAGAATTTATCCTAAGGAAATATTCAGAAAGGCAGCCTAAATTTTAAGTACAAAGCTGTTCCTCATAAAATCAGTTAAAAAAAAAAATTAGATTCAACATTTGTTACATGCATCCTATGAAATTCTGCCCAAGTAATTTAGCATATTTAAGGATATAAAAAAATTGGGTATGTTTTCTAAACACAAAATAAAAGACTATATGCAGTATGATCTTAATCTGAAATAAAAAGAAATAACAATGAAAGAAAAATAAAATGCTAACGCTGTTACTGCATGATGGAATGACAGATTTCTTTTCCTGTTTTTTTTATTTTCCAAAGTTTCTACAATGAAAACATACTACTTTTAAAACAAGGTTAACAACATCAAAGTCTTCTAAATCACATTTATGCTGAAAAAGTATCTAGATTCAAACAAACTAAGCAATATAAATTGCAATGTCAATAAAACTATTAATATATTTGCAGTCTTCTTCATCAACCTAAACCAAAAATTTGACTATGGAAAATAAGTAAGCGCAGAACTTAAGAAATGGATTCAAAGGTGGAAGTTGGAGACAAAATAAAGAAAAAATTGAAGATGGAATCTAGTTACTAAAATCAGGGTTATTCTAAGTCAATTACTTTGCTAATGCAAAGTAACAAATACAAAATTATTTTCTAGAAACAGTCACCACAAATCTCCCCTATTCTGAATCCTAGAGACCAGAGAAAATTTTTTCAAGAAAATTATCCCCAAAGTACCCAATCCCACATTTCTTTCATGACTCTCTCCCAGGGCCTTCTTCCCTGACCTACAAATCTCCCCAGCAGCAATTCGAAGTAAGTTTTGAAAAAATGAAATAACATAAACTACTACAATTAAGAAAAAGTAATTCACAAGCCATAACCCCCTCCTAACCCTTCTCTCACTCGGACATAAACCTCTTAAAAGACAGCACTGGCGTCTCCCACCACCACTAAAACGTCTGTCTGAACTCAGGAGGCTGCAAACAAAACGGCTCATTTTCTTGCCTCTTTTATTACTAGAGTTTTACCTGTCCTGAAGGAACCCTAGCACACAGAACTAAAGAGTCCTGAACTGCAGGGACCATGCCTTATTCCTCTTTGTAGATGCGCCCCAGTTCCCATCTAGCCCACTCACGAGCCTGATGAATAAATGAAGAAGGAAGGCAGTCATGCATATTAAAGAAAAATGTATGTATGTTGACGCCCACAGTACTTCAAGAGTACCCGTTTGATGTCTGACAACCTTTTGTTTGTCTATTGTCAAAGCAGCGCCCTACATTTAAAAAACAAAAAGGAAAAGAAAAGCAAGTTTAACCCTCCTTCTGCAGCTTAAAGTAAATACTGTCTGCGGAGGATCTATCTCCATCAAGCAGCGATTGTAAAATGGCCCGCAACTGTAATGTTTTCTGAATCCGGGTCTCCGCCATCCGGCTGGTACTTCTGCCCCTTCCCAAAACCCCCTACTCGATAGTCAAAGAGAGACCTGGGACAGCGGGACTCGCACTGACCCAGCCCCTCTGGCAAACTCCCACCTGCCAGGGTGGGTAGGAGCGGCGGGCCAGGGGAGGCCGGGGTCCGGGTCCGCCCCTCCCAGCTCAGGAAAGTAAAAGTGGGCGTATTCTCAGCTTTCGGTTAGTTTTTCCGCCGGACCTTGACGTGGCTGAGCCCCAGCCGCCCGGCCGCCCCCGGCCCGCCTTACCCTCGGGCAACTCCACGGTGCGCGCGCGCCGCAAAGAGCGCGTCAGGCGGTTGAGCTGCTCCATCGCTCTCTCCATCCTCGGCGCGCCCTCCGCGCTACCCTCGCCGCGGCGGCGGCCTCGGTACCCAGAGCCCTACATCTCGCCCCGGGCCCGTCCAGCGGGCGGAGGGGCGGGCTGACCCGGCCAGAGCCCGGGGCTGCGGGAGCTGCGGAGCCTTCGGGGGCTGCGAGGGCTGTGAGGGGCCGCGTCCTCCGTCCGGGGACCGGGAGGCTGCCTGATAGACCACCGAGGAGACACTCGCGACCGCCTCCGCTCGCGCCTTTCCTGCCGCCGCCGCCGCCGCTTCCCTCCCGAGCTCGCACGGTGTTCTGGGAACTGTAGTTTGCAGCCGGCGGAGCCGCGCGCCCTGGGCGGAGTCGCGCTGGATGCGCCGAGCCCTGCGCCCTGGGCACGCCGGTGCCGGCCGAGGGCTGAGTGTGCGGGACGCCACGCCGCGGTTACGCGTGTCATACGGTCTCCGGAGAGACTTCTTGGATTCTCTCAAGCTCCGCTCCTCCTACCCTCCGACGTCGTACAGGAGCAGCTTCCTCAAACTCTGTCACTCTCCTCCTATAAAGCAGATTGGAATTTGCACAATGGTTCTTAAATCCTTCACCACCTTCCTAGTACTGTGTTGGTACGTTTGTTTCCAGATACATAAACTGTTTAAATGTCGTGTTTTCATTTGTCAACTTTGAAGAGTAATAAAAATCAAACAAATGGAAAAGCAAAATATGCTTTTTCCTTTATTGTAAGTAACTTCATGGTAGCTTAAGTACTTGTCTTTACTGGGCGACTTCATGAGGACAGGAACACCACTGATCTTGCGCCTTGTGTCTCTGTACTTTCCAGGGCACTTGGAACAAACTTGAAACTCTGAGGAAGATATAAATGATGACGGCCTGAAAGAAAATGTTCATTTACTTGCTACAGTGTTAAAGTGTCAATGTAATGACAGATCACTGTGGGAACTCCAAAGAATTTGACTTTTGTGAGTTACAAAAAATCTTGGATACCTTCGAAGTGTACAAGAAATTAATGGAAATAAAATCAGTGGGGAAAAATCATATTTGTAAGCTTTGCACAGAAGTTCAGCATAGGCCAGGTTAAAAAAGAAACTTGAGAAGCTGAAACTTGAAAGAAGTGATCCAATCGGGATAAGTATGAGCCTGACTAACACCACTTTGAAAAGTTGAGAAATATTTCTTCTTGGAAAAGTGCTAAAACGCTGCTGAAGTAAGAGAGAAGCAAAGGCTTGTCTTTTTCAGCTTTTCCTCCCTCAGAGGCAAAGCTGTTCAATGAATAGGCACATGTATATTGATAATGTATGTTGGTGAACCAAGAAGAAGAATGAGAGAGTCTCATTGCCCATCCAGAGTATGAAGGGGCAGATGATGGCTGGCATGGGTATTTCCAGCCAGTGTCATCCTAAATCAATTCCAACCTGTGTCTAGGGACCACTTGTGCCAGTGGTGCCAATAGGCTCAGGGCAGACCTCCATAATCTTCACCTACCCAGTTGCTTCAGATGAGACCTAAACCAGTCTGGCAACAATGTGGGAGAGGTCAAAGCTTCAAAAGAATGTCAAGTATTATAGGCCACTCTAGGCCATGCCCAATCCTTTGCAACCTGGCTTCAATTGGAAATGCTCCAGCCTTGCTTGGCCTCCCTATATCATTCAAAAAGTCAGAATTCCCACTGCAGTACAGAAGTTAGTCCCTCACTCCCTGTTATCACCATTGCTCCCTAGGCTGTTGCTCCATATAAATCAATGTCCTGTGGGCACCAAGCCTGGAGTATGTGTGTAAAGGCAGGAGCTCCTAATAGCCTCCATGGTGGGCTTTGCTCCTCATGGTGGTCATTGTTAACCACTGGAGCAGAAGATACTGGAAGAACACTGTAGAATGCTGTTGTAGATTGTCAGTTCTAAATTCTGCAGCATGAGCCAATCTCCTGAATAGCTCTGCTCCAAGGTGTATGAAACTGCAGTACTACTATAAGCTTATCACCTCCTGTCCAACAGAACTTTCTGCAATGATAAACATGTTCTATAATCTGCACAGTCCAAAATAATAGCCACTAAGCAAATGGAGATACTGGGTGCTTTAGATATGGCTGGTGCAACTGAATTTTATATTTGTATTTAAGCATAATGAATTTAGTTAATTAATTTAAATTTAATAGCCACATGTGCCTGGTACCTACCATACTAGACAGGGAAGTTTGTCTCACTAAGAAGGAAGCTGCCCAGGAGGACACTGAAAAAGTCAAATAGCTTCTTATAGATTATGAGCTAAAGAGTCGAAGACATTCTCACTTGTCCTGTGAACACCAACACCAAGAATATCAAATGGAAGCTTTAAAAGGTCACTTTGTATCATAAGTTGCATTTCAACAGCATAGAGTTTTCACTTGTAATAACCCAGGTTCTTCTGTGGCTCAGACAGTTTTAATATTTTTCTATATCTGGTTTTTTTATTTCTGGAAATTGATTTTATTGGAGGTACCCAAGCTTAAGTTTCTCCATTTGAAAGAAGAAGAAGAAAACAATCAATTCAATAAAAGGCAGGAAGAGAGAATGAAAAAAAGCAAAGAAAAAAAAATAATAAAAACAAAACACAAAATAAGTTGATAGAAATAAGTCTAAATCCATCTATAGTCACAGAAAATATAAACATAATAAATTCATCAGTTAAACAGAGGTCTTAGATTGTATATGTTAAAGGAAAATAAAAATGGAGGCCACAGTTTAGGTATGCCCAAATCCAACTGTTCATAACCATGAACCAAAACTTAAGCCATCTTCATTTCCCCAAAACATTAATCATAAACACAAAATGTAAGCTTTACATCCTTGTTAGCATGATTCTGTTAACTTAAGCCAATCAGCTATAGACAAATACAGACAAATCAGCCTAAATAATTGGTTACCCTAAAAAAAGTTAATGTATAACAGCCAATCATGAAAAAGTTCAAAGTACTTTTGTCTTTTATGCTTTGTAAACTGTGCTGTAACTACAGTAAGGTGAGCTTCTTACTGCTGGTTCAAAGTCTCCTAGATTGTGCAATTAAATTTTTCCTGACAATAAACTTTTAAATTTTTCCTAACTTGATCTGAATGGTCTCACTATGTTGCTCAGGTGGATTTGAACTCCTGGGCTCAAGCAATCCTCCTGCCTCGGCCTCCCAAGTAGCTGGGACTACAGACAGGTGCCACTGCACCAGGCTTTTGATTTTATTTTTGACATATGGAAAAGCTAAACAAAACAGCTATTTACTGTTTCTAAGAGACCACCATTTCCAAGAAGAAATGGAAAAAAGATACACCTTAGTAAATATTAACCAAAAAATATGGTGTAATAATGTATTTGTCAGAGTTCTCTAAAGAAACAGAACTAATAGAATGTGTATATATAGAAAGAGATTTATTATAAGGAATTGGCTCACATGATTGTGGAAGCTGGCAATTCCAGCATCTGCAGTGTGGGCCAGCAGACTCGAGACCCAGAGACTCAGTGGTGTAGTTCCAGTTGAAGGCTGAAGAGCCGGGATAGCCAATGGCAAGTCCAGAATCAGTCTGCTAAAAATTCCCTCTTCCTCTAGGAGGCCAGTCTTTTTGTCCTATTCAGGCCTTTAAGTAATTGAACAAGTACCTCTCACAATCTGCTTTACCCAAAATTCACCCATGTAAATATTAATTTCATCTAAAAATACCTGAGTTGACATGTAAAATTAGCCATCAAAAATAATATTAATATCAGCAAAATAAATTTTAAAACAAAAAACATTATGAGAGTCGAAGAGAGTCACCAGAAAGTGCATAATAGTCCTGAACCTATACCTAACAATATAAACCAAAAATAAAGCTACATTTGACAGAATTCCAAGAGTAATCACACCACAGTGCTAGATTTTTAACACCCAGTCTCTCTGAAACTGATAGAGCTAGCAGAAAATGATAGATAAGAACACATAAGATTCAAAAAATTCAATTACAAGCCTCATCCAAGGGCGTGTGTGAACATTCGCTTCACTTGACAAAGAAGGAATATACATTCTTTTAAAGCGCATATGTTACAGTTACAAAAACACAAAGAGTCATAGTCACTCTGCTTCCGAACAGTGTCCAGGCAGAGGAGACAGAGTGACAAAGAATGTTCTTCGTGGAGAGAATGGAATTTGCAAAGATCCTGTGGTACATAAAATGCTCAAGGAACTAAAGAAACTTGTTTTTTGGTTATGTCACTTAAAGTCAAGGAGTAAAAGGGAGTATTCTGTGAAATGACAAGAGAGGAAACAGTCCATGCAGGGCTTTGATGGCCATGATAGGACCTTTAGCATAAGAGCAGTGGAAGGTATTAAAGGATCTTATGTAAATGGGAGTAATAGGATCGGATTTGTGTTTGGAGGAGAAATTCGCTTCACCTCAAAAACAAAGAATGGTTTGGACTGGCAGTTGAATAGATAAGGAAAGACTTATTTGTGGACTGCTAGTTAGTCCAGTTAAGAGGTGACTGTCTTATGGACGGCATAGTGGCTCTGTAAGTAGAGAGAACTGGAGGGATGGAGAAATGCCTTTGTGGAAAAAGTCATTAATACCTGATGGTGGATTAGATATGGAAACTGAAAAAGAGAAAATGGCTTATGAAATTGCATATATGATGGTATCATTCCCTGGATCAGAAAACACTAAGTAGAATCAGGTTTGGAAGAAGAGAGCATGTCATGAAATGTTTGAGGTGCCTTTGAGATATTGAAGTGAAAATGTCAAGTAGATGATTGAACAAACAAGGATATTCTGGACTTGAGATATATATTTGGAGAGGTAACTATACAGATGGTGTTTGAAGCCCAAGGAGAGAGTATAAAGTGGAAAAGAAAAAGGGTCCCTTAGCTGGGTGTGGTGGCTCACACCTGTAATCATAGCACTCCGGGAGCCCGAGGCAGGATTGCTTGAGCTCAGGAGTTCAATACCAGCCTGAGCAAGAGTGAGACCCCCATCTCTACTAAAAACAGAAAAATTAGCCAGGCCTCATGGGAAGCACCTATAGTCCCAGCTGCTCAGGAGGCTGAGGCAAGAGGATCTCTTGAGCCCAGGAGTTTGAGGTTGCTGTGAGCTACCAGGATGTCACTGCACTCTGCTGCACTCTACCCAGGGAGACAGAGCAAGACTCTGTTTCCAAAAAAAAAAAAAAAGAAGAAGAAGAAGAAGAAGGATCACCTCATTTTAGACCAATCCCTGCAGATTGACCTCCAAAGGGAGTTAGCTTCCTGAAAGGCACAATAGTCAGACAGTCTATCCTAGTAAGGAACAGGCTATGCAAGAAAGAAGAGTAATAGGAGGCAGCTGGAGTGGGATTGGGGTTGAGGGAAGATTTTTGGGTTTTTTGTTTTTTTTTTTTCAAGTTATTGGGATAATTAAGGATGTTTTAACTGTTCCAGTTGAGGCTAATTGAATATTTCAGAGAGAGAGAAATAATTGATGATGTAAGACCTAAAGGCCAAGATCTTTGTAAATAAATAAATTAGAACTACATAAAAGCCCAACAATAAGAAAATTGCTCAAAAAGCTGTGGTATGTTTATATAATGCAATATTTTACAGCCATTAAACATGGTATATATGAGAAAAGGGCAGCTATGGGTTGGAAAACTAAACAAGGACAAGGCATGAGAGGGAGACTTATCATTGTATATCCTTTCAGAGCTCTCTAATTTTTACCTCTATGAATTCATTGCTTAGTCACACTTGTAAAAATAAATAAAATAATTTTAAACAATTGGAAACAATGATAAATATGAAAAGTATTAATAGAATGGGTATTGTGGATGCCTCCAAAACATTGTCTTCCTATTTTTGGTGACAATCCCTATTTTCATTTTTTTAGGTGGATGACTTTTTAAGTATTAAGAAAATTTCTACATAAAAGTAAAGAAAATAGCAGCATGAAACCCAATATACTCATCACCCAACTGATCTTGTTTTGGCAATATTGCCATTTACTCCCCACGCTCACACTGGGTTGCTTAATGTAAATTCCAAACACCATAGCATTTCATCTGTAAACATTTCTTATGTATCTCTAAAAGATAACTCCAAAAACTAATTACGGTGCCATTATCTTTGTAATTTTTTACAATATCCAGAGAATGTTCAAATTTTCTCAATTGTCATAGACATTTTTTTTTTTTTTTTTTTTTGAGACAGAGTCTCACTTTGTTGCCCGGGCTAGAGTGAGTGCCGTGGCATCAGCCTAGCTCACAGCAACCTCAGACGTCCGGGCTTAAGCAATCCTACTGCCTCAGCCCCCCAAGTAGCTGGGACTACAGGCATGCGCCACCATGCCCAGCTAATTTTTTTTTTCTATATATTTTTAGCTGTCCAATTAATTTCTTTCTATTTTTGGTAGAGACAGGGTCTCACTCTTGCTCAGGCTGGTCTCGAACTCCTGAGCTCAAACAATCCACCTGCCTCGGCCTCCCAGAGTGCTAGGATTACAGGCGTGAGCCACCGCGCCTGGCACTCATAGACATTTTTAACAACCGGTTTATATGAATTAATCTGAATAATGCTCGCATTTTGTTGATATGTCTGTAAAGCCTTTTATTCCATAAGATAGCTCTCCTCCCCACTGCCCTTAATATGTATTTATAAGTCCTAATTTCATTCAGGTGTCCACACTTCTTCACAGCCTATATGCTGACTCTATCCCTGACTCTAGGGGTATGTGGGTCAGGTATAATGTCATCCCAGGCCTCTGTGGAGAGTTGACAGTTCAGAATTCAGACCAATTAGAAATGAGGAGAAATTGCTGAGAACTTTCTGGAAAAAAAGCTTCCTCATCTTTCTAAGGAAGCTTCCAGATCTCAATATTCTCTCCGCCCCCTCTCCCCTCTCTCTGTTCTTCCCTCTCTCTCTCTCTCTTAGTAAAATATTGATTGCTTTCCTTCTAAGATCAGGCATAAGGCAAGAATGTGTGTTCTGATCATTTCTATTCAACACTGTACTGGAGGTTCTAGTCAGTGCAAATGGTCCTGGAACAATTGGATATTCATTTGAGAGGGAAAAAAAATTTCTGCATTACATCACATACAAATTAATTCAAAAAGTGTCATAAATCTGAACATAAGAGCTAAAATTGTAAAGCTTCTAGAGAAAAATATAGGATACTTTTTTCGTGACCTGGGAGAAGGCAAAGACTTCCTACAGGGCACAGAAAGCAAAAAAGCATAAAAGCAAAATCTTGAAACTTTAAAAACTACTTAGCCTGGGCAATAGCGAGACCCTGTCTCTACAAAAAAATTTAAAAATTAGCTGGGCATGATGGCATGCACCTGTAGTCCCAGCTACTCAGGAGCCTGATGCAGGAGAATTACTTGAGCCCAGGAGTTTGAGGTTGCAGTGAGCTATGATGATGCCACTGCACTCTAGCCTGGGCAGCAGGGTGAGACTCTGTCTCAAAAAAAAAAAAAAAAAAAGCCGACAAACTTCTTCTTAGCAAAAGACACCATTATGAAAATGAATAGGCAGATTCTCCAATCAGAGAATATATTCACAAAACACATAACTCATAAAGAATTTGTATATGAAGAACTATCACTCAAAAAACAAACAACCTAGTATATTGAAGATGTTCATGCTATAGTATTCAAGAAATATGATATAGGCATTGGAACAGAAAGATAACCTAATATCTCTTATGACACACAAAGTTAATAAGTGCATATTTCATCAATGCAAAAAGCTTCTTCTCTAAAACCATGATGAAATAATACAAGGATAGGGTGGAAGACATTCTCCTCTGCAGAACTCACATATAACTTAATATTAGGTCATTGAATTTGAAATGTCTGATTCCGAATCAAAAGTTTAGTTTATTATATCTCAAACAAGAAGCAGTACAATTAATCAAAGTATGTGCCTAAACTATTGACACAGTTTTGACAACTTAAGGGTAGTTTGCTTATGCCAGCAGCAAAGAAGCCTGGGACAGCGAGTGGCCATGAAATCACGAAAGGCGTTTTCCACAGCTTGTTGAGAATTGAATATTTTCCTTGCAAGAAGTGGTCCAAAGCCTGGAAGAAGTGGTAGTCAGTTGATGTAAGGTCTGGTGAATACGGTGTATGACAGAGAGTTTCCAAGTCAGCCTCTGTAGTTGGAGCAGTGCTGTTTGTGCGACACATGGTAGAGTGTTGTCTTCAAGAGGATTGGCCTGTTTCTATTGACCAGTCTCAGCTGCTTAATCACAAGCATCCTCATCATTTCATCCAATTGGTTGCAGTAGACATCCACTGTAAATGACTGATCCAGTTTCATGAAGCTATAGCGAATAATGCCAGTGCAGGACCACCCAAAAGACATCACTAGCTTCTGTTGATACATATTCAGTTTTGGACTGTGTTTCGGCATTTCATCTTTATCCAACCATTGTGCAGAACACTTGTGATTGTCAAAAAGAATCCATTTTTCATCACCTGTAGCAATACAGTGTAGAAATGGTTTGCCTTCATGTTGTGACAGTAAAGAAAGATAAGCTTCGAGACGATTTCTCTTCTGACGCTTGTTTAATTCATGTGGAATCCCATCTATCCAGCTTCATTACCTTGCCGATTTGTTTCAAATGGTACAATATTGTTAAAATAGTAACGTCAAACCTTGCTGCTAATTCATGCATAGGTTGAGATTGATTTGCTTCCACTACAGCTTTTAGCTCATCATTATCCACTTTGGTGTCAGGTCACCCACATGGCTCATTTTCAAGGTTAAAATCACCAGAACAGAACTTCTCCAACCATCGAAGTACTGTGCATCCATTAGCCACATCCTTCCCCAAACACTTCTTCGATATTTCAAACTATCTTCACAGCACTCGTTCTACAATGGAACTCATATTCGAAAATAACATAAATTTTTGACCTATCCATGGTTTCAGAAAAATTGTTCTAAAAAAATTTTGAAAGATAATCACAAGCCAAATCATCATAAACCAAATTGTGCATTTGAAAGACTGAGGATGTACCTTCACAATGAAAATATAACAAGAAGTGTCAAAGTGAAATGTCAGAGATATCAGCTGTCAAACTTAGTACTTAAGAAAATCGGACATTTCATACTTAATAACCTAATATAAGGGGGATATTTAGTCATAGAAAAATATAACTGCACTAAAATAATTTTTTTGTGTTTTCTTGAGTCCTGAGAAAACATACTACAAATATTGAGGGCATATAAATTAAAAATCCCTATATAACTATGAATTCAAAGCACTATAGATATCATTCTCTTCCCTGCATATCAACAATGGGAAGAAATACATGTTAATAGCAGCTGCTCCTCATAGATATGAATTGTAAGCCACCAGAACTTTCTCAGTAGATTATTGAAAGCCTACATGCATGTTAGGTTAGGATTAAAAATGTATTAGTGCTCAGAAGAAATGCAAATTATGGAATTTTCATAAATCACAGTCCATAAGTTGTCATTGTATAAAGTAAGAGCTTTTGACTATGACTAAAATTAGTTTGATGTTTCAAACTTTCATATACCTAGTCCAAAAATTTCATGTTTTATGTTACTATTAAAAACAGTACTATGTCTTTCAAAGTGAAGCATTAGGATATCAATACACAGACAACATTCAAAATGCAACTCATCCTGTGAATTTAAATGTTTTAAATCATTAAAACATTTGTAGAAGTCTGTGATTTTCATAATAAGTGAAATGAAATAAAAAATTAGGCCTATGAAAGAGTTTTCTGAATTTTGTGGTAAGTTCAATGACTTTAGTGATCACTTGAGAGAGCAGCATGAAAGATTATGTTTCCTGCCCCCCCCACAAAAAAGTGTAAAGAAAACTATTATCATTGAACTTGTGTATTTGAAACCATCTTTATTTGTGTTGAGTTTTTTTCTCATTTCAGTAAAGTGCTGCCTTCTTTAAACATTCAATTTAGGTTAGATAAAAGGTGTTGGTGAGTTCATTCCATCATCAGTAACCTAGTCTCAAATTAAACGCATTTTTTTTTTTTTTTTTTTTGAGACAGACTCTCCCTCTTTCACCCAGGCCGGAGTGCAGTGCATCATCATAGCTCACTGCAGCCTCAAACTCCTGGGCTCAAGAAATTCTCCTGCCTCAGTCTCCTAAGTAGCTGGGACTATAGGCGCATGCCACCACGCTTGGCTAATTTGTAGTTTTTGTAGAGACAGGTCTTGCTCTTGTTCAGGCTGGTCTTGATCTTCTGAGCTCAAGCAATCCTCCCACCTTAGCCTCCCAAAGTTCTAGGATTACAGGTGTGAGCCACTGCACCCAGCCTCAACACATATATTAATGTGCAAGATGCAAGGTGGAACTATAATAAAGACTAAGACATTTTTCTTACACTAAAGGAGTTCAACTTATGGGAAGAAAGTTAAGGCACACACAAATACGATAGAAATACACAGCAAACTATAGAGAGTCCTTCAAATCATACCAAAATATCTGGGGATGTGAAGTGGGAGAATCATCACTTCAGTGTAGGGAGGGAGCAGAATTAGGGAGATTTTATGCCTGAAGGAGGTTACATTTACACATGTGGAATAGAAACAAGCAGGACAATCTGATTAACAACAAATAATAACAGCTGTACTTGTTGAGCAGTATTAGCTGATTTAGCTGAAACTTGTGGTAATTGGGGAATTAAGGCCAAATATTAGTCAGATTTGAGTTAGCCTTGAATGGCATGCTTAGGCGCTTGAAGCCAGTTCTATAAACAATGAGGAGCAACATGGTTAGGTGGTAGTGGGATACAGTGGCAACAGCTGAATGCGTTAAGAGACTACTACGATTATACAGGTGAGTGGAAACCAGACACTGTGTTAAGGTGGAAGAGAAAAAGAAAGATGGATGTGAGAATACTGTGGGTTGACAGGATGCAGAATCCAGAGTCTAGATGGTCAGTGGACGAGATGGGTTAGAGTTAAAGCTGACTCCCAAGTCAGTGATAGTTAGAATAGTTCCTTTGAGGGAGAAAACCTAGTTCAAAAGGTGTTAAAACCCTTTGTGTCAAATTTTCATGGACAAAGATAATTATTTTAAATTCAGGTCATCCATTTCTCATAAAACTAGGTCTTAGGCATTCAAATTTAATATTATTTATTTTTGATTCTATCTTTCCTCCACTTTGGTGCAGTAGACTTATCGAAGAACACATGTTATTATGTGGGTTTCACTATTTATGCACATGCTGTGTCTCTCTAACTTTAAATAATTAGGTTGCAGAGTACTGAGGAGCCTTGTCAAGCCTGGTCTGGTCCTATGCTAGATCCATTTAATAAATGCATCTATTATCTGAGTACTGGTTTTCCATATCCATACTGGTATGGATTTAGTTTACATAAAATCACTTTCAATTGCCCATGAAGAATGGATTTGTTCACTTTTTCTTGAAGACAAATAGTGCAGCAAAAAAATAAAAGGCCTCATTTCCCGGGACCCAGTGGTTTAGAATTAGGGAGTGGAGACAAGAGCATTCTAGTGCTGACCATGACACCAGAAAACAGATTTATTTAAACTCTCTGGTTTTAAGTTTCCTTGTCTGCAAACTGCGATTTATTAATCAGGACTTTTTCAGCTACAAGTGACAGAAATGCAACTTAGCCAGCTTATGTATATTAGGAATTTATCAATACAGTAAGATGATTTATGGATGCCAAGGGCAGGGGGCGGCGCCATCAGGGCTCTCTGTGTCTATCAGAGTTGTTCTTAGACAACTTGAAACATTGCACTTCACCCCTCAGAATCTCTTCAGCCATCCCCTTTCTCCGTAATTTAAAATCTAAACCCATAAGGATGCTATTTACTGTCTGGGGGATAGGCACACTTGTAACTCCAGCTTGGGCAGTGCAAAGGCAATATATATAACCAAAATGTCTGTGCCCCCATAATATTCTGAAATTTAAAAATTTTTAAAAAATTTTTAAATTTAATAAAAAATAAAAAAGAATACTATTCAAAATCTGATACAGTCTATCCTCAAATAACCTTTTCAATCTTATTTTAATAATAACCTGCAATTATTGAGCCCTTACTGCCTACCAGTATTGGCTTTAGAGGGAAACAACCTGGATTAGAATTCCTGGTTCTACCCCTGCTTACTTCGTACTTGTAAAAACCTCCTTGACCCCTGGAAGCTTCCATTTTCATCACTTGCAAAATGGGAATAATAACATCTGTCTTATTCCACTTATTTCATTCAGTATTTCATGGTGAGAAACACAGTCTCACATCTTACAGCTTTTTTTCATGACCCATTCTTGGACCACAGTGCAAAATCAAGCTATATAAATACATGATTCCTCTCTTAGGAACCATGTACACAGGAGATGCAGTTCCCCACAAGATGGGAGCCCAGACATGCAAAATACTTTATCCAATGCGGAGGATATTATTTATTCAACTCTAAAATCTACATCTAGTAAATAATATCCATATTTGGCACATTCTTTTTTTTTTTTTTTTTTTTTTTGTGACAGAGTCTCACTTTGTTGCCCTGGCTAGAGTGAGTGCCGTGGCCAGCCTAGCTCACAGCAACCTCAAACTCCTGGGCTCAAGCAATCCTACTGCCTCAGCCTCCCAAGTAGCTGGACTACAGGCATGCGCCACCATGCCCGGCTAATTTTTTCTATATATTTTTAGCTGTCTAATTAATTTCTTTCTATTTTTGGTAGAGACGGGGTCTCACTCTTGCTCAGGCTGGTCTCGAACTCCTGAGCTCAAACAATCCACCCGCCTCAGCCTCCCAGAGTGCTAGGATTACAGGCGTGAGCCACCGCGCCCGGCCTCATATTTGGCACATTCTTGACATCTGTTCTTTTGAAATGGTCTATAGATATTTTTTGCTTCTTTTGCTTGTCCTTCCAGCCTTTAATTATCTCTTGAATCCTTCATTTTTAGCACTACCGAACTCCCAGGAAGTCTCAATTAGTTGAATATCTTAGCACTTGTTGCTTTTAGGAAAAAATAAACTCATATAACTGAAGTTGCTGTCTCCTCTGGCCTCCACAATAGCCACAGTAGAAGGCTGTGCCTCTCCTAAATTATCTTGGCCCAAAGTGACCATTTCAAACAGGGTCAAGACTACTTGGTCAGCCTCCCCACTCTGAGCCTTGGAGGTGGTGGATTTCATGTTATCCAAAAAGGAGCAATTTCCTTACAGCTTTATTTTACCTGGACACATATCACAGCTCCAAAGTCCTTATTTAATTTCAGCTCTTCTTAATTAACCATTGACTTCCGTGCCCCAACCTGCTCCCTACCTAATCTACACTTCCAGTTTAATGCCTACATTTCAACATCAGGGCACTCTTGCCTCAAAATTTCATCTATGACATAATATCCCTATACCATTCACAAAGGCAGAGCTCAACTTCCTCTGCAAATCTAGGCAGAAAGGCAATAGAGATGGTTGGATCTCTTTTCTCTGCAATTACCTACACATGTATACCTGGGAATGCAAATATACAGCAGAATTTGGCAAAAATCTTTGATGCTTAATGGTGCTTGGCTGAGCACTAACTCAATTGAAAACAAGTGATTTTCTTTTGTCTTCCTAAATAAACTATACAGAATCTTTAGTTTCTCTCTACTTGAATTTCAACACAATAGATCCAGTTATCCTTCCTGAGTCACTGTGGGGAGATATTTGATGGGGTTGGGGACAGATGGGCAGATGAATGGGGAAGCATGTGCTCTAGACTGAATGCCATTGAAATAGTAGAGGTGATAATCAGTTGTATTCCTGCGCTCAGACCCAGTGCTGCTTGGAAGGGCTTCCCAGCAAAGGATTCTATGACCCTGACCACCCTGTTTCTGGAAGGAAATGTACTCAGGAGCATTGAGGGTGGGAAGGGATCTGATTCTCACTGAGGGGCCCACGTGGCCATGCACTGCTTACAGTGATGCTCAGAGAAGTGCTACTAGGCTGAAAGTTGAGCTTATGGCAACTGCATGGCTATTCTATTTCTGAACAGCTTTTTATAATCAGGCTGATTATAACTTTAAACATTTTTGGAAGATATCATCAGACTGTGAGACTAAAAGAAATTGGCTTTCATCCTTCTGACACCTTTTTATTACTCCAAATCCTTATTTCATCATGTATTAAACAGATGGAACAGGTGCAGAACCTTGTGTTTCCTGCTGAAAGAGATACTGATAAATATAAGGTACGGTCCTTGTCCTAAGAAAATAACAAATGAAAGCTGGTGGTGGAGATGGGAGCGAGGTGAAAGACATGGCAAAAACAGATTAAGACATGCACATTTTAATTCAATTTATTATGCATCTATTTCATTTCAGGCACTGTTCCGGGTAGTGGGAATATAGTATTAAACAAGACAGACAATATCCCTGTTTTTGTGGGTTTACTTCCTAATAGAGAAAACTTAAAACGCAAAAATAAAAATAAATAAGTTTAGCTAATTAGGAGTACTGCAACTAGTTAAATAAATTGCGATACATAATATGTTGCCATGTATCATAAAAAGAATGAAGAAGCTCTTTATATGGTATGGAACTCTTTACTGATATGAAATAATCTTCAAGATGTTAAGTGGGAAAAAAATCAAGGTACAGAAGAGAATTTACAGTATTAACATTATGAGAAAATAAAGAAAATACTACATACTTGTTTGTATATGCTTGCATATATACAATTAACTGTTAAAATTAGTTGCCTCTGGGTTGAAAAATTAGTCAGGAGACAGAAATACTGTGTACCTGTACCCACTTATAGCTTCTGAATTTTGAACTTATATAAATGTATTATCTAATAACCTTTTTAAAAAAAGGATGAAAGGTGAAGAAGTGGTGATAGAATAAATAATTATTTCTTAATAAGTTTTATTATAAAATGAAGTAGAGAAATTAGAGTAACAGCTGGAGGATAATGTAAGGGTCAGATAGATTTTTTTTAAGTTGGGCAATTATATACTGATAGAAATAATAAAGTGTAGAGAGGGGAAATGGATAATACAGGAGAGAGAGGACAATTGCTCTGTGTGGATAGGCAAGTGAGGATGGGACCCAGTGCTTAAGGGAGGCCTCAGTTGGGAACGTGAACAGATACCATATGTAAAAGCAGGGATGACAAAATTCATCAATATAGAAGCAGCCAGTTGGTAGATGTGATGGTGGGAACATGTGGAATTCTCTTCTTATTCCTTATATTATATCATTAAATAAATAGCAAGCCGAGAGTGAAGAGCAGTAATGGATATTGGAGTTAATGGAGAGAGAAGACAGCGGGAGGTAGTCACTAAAGAGAATAAGGGAAGGAACCAACTGAGGAAGTATGCTATTTCTGTTAGGCCACACATTGAAAGTGAGACCACTAGTCATTGATTTGTATTTTTATCCAGCCAAATTCAGCTGCTTAGCTGTAGCTTCAGACCAGGTGGAAAGTTGTATTTAATGAAGCCTGGGGCAGTACCACTGAGAACAAGAAGGGGAGAGAAGGGCAATGAAGTTTAGGGTAGGTGCAAGGAAGCAACTGTCATGATGAACTGAATCATCGGAGCTGGATAAGGAGCATGTCTGAGAAGCTCCGGCCAAACCAACCTTTCCACAGAAAACTCTGGGAAAAATATAAAAGGTAACTTCCTAAAGGCACTGGAAAGGGAATAAACCAGGCAGAAATGGAAAGGGAATCAACATTTGGAAAAAGGGACCAACGGTGAGTTTCCTATTTTTGAAGGAACTGAGGCAGATCTCAGTTAGCAAAAGACAGTTAAAACTAAAGTAGAAAACCAGTGTCTTACTACTTCGAAGAACCAGAAACAGGGTCACGAACAGCATCAGCTGCTAGAAAGTTAGTAGGAAAATTCTGGAGAGGATGAGCCAAAGCAGGAGAGCCCCAATTTTGTGGTGTTTTTTTTTTTTTTTTTTGGAGACTAGAGTCTTGCTCTCTTGCCGGGGCTGGAGTGCAGGGGTGTCATCATAGTTTGCTGCAACCTTGAACTCCTGGGCTCAAATGATCCTCCTGCCTCAGCCTCCCAAGTAACTGTAGCTAGGAGTATAGGTGTACACTGTCACGCCTGGCTAATTTTTCTATTTTTAGTAGAGACTGGGCCTTGCTCTTGCACAGGCTGGCCTCCTCAGGTTGAACTCCTGAGCTCAACCAATCCTTCCACCTTGGCCTCCAATTACTGACATGAGCCACTGTGCCCAGCCCCCAATTTATTGTTTAAATGCTGCCCATATCTCTGGCTGATCCATGAACTACATACAAAGGTCAGAACCCAAGCAAGACTAAGGCTAAAAGAGCTCAACAGAACATGGTTAGTTGCTCCACATCCTTTGAAAGCCTGAGGTTCCTTCTGAAGGTCTTCTTTGTTTACTCTGTGTTTGGACTGTCATTAATGAAAGGCATGGTCAGGTGAGAAACAGGGCTTGGTACAATGTTCAAGAGTCATATTGACCGAAATGGAATCACAAAATTCACATGTCTGCTAGTTAACTTGGATGTTCCTTTCCACTGAATATGCTTTTGTAAGTGGTATAATCCTCTTCCCCTTTTTTTCTCCACCATGCCCCCCACATTCGTATTAATACATACAACATTCAAGATAAGTATTGTGGCTCTTAGGTCACAAAAAGCAACAAACACATGTTAAATGTGGTTGTTGTCCCCATCATAAAGAGCCCTGAGGGTCCTCCTGAGTAGGAAACAGAAAAAGATTCAGGGCAAAGAGAAATTAATTTTGCATGAGTGTCCCTTCAGCTCTCTCACAGCAGCACTCACAGCCTGCCTGCCCAGCCTGGGCCACAAGAGCACACAGACATGCCGAGTGGGAGAGGGAAGCCCCATTAGCAGCCAGCCTGGGTGTTGAACACGGATCCCAGCAAACAGACTCATTTTCTCCTTATCAGACATTAGATGGCAGGTAAGTTGCTTTTTTCTCTTGCACACAGAGAGCAAGTCTCCCAGCAGAGACAGGAGAACGATATTCAAGGAACTCTTGAACAGAGATATCAAAAAAGTTTCTGATAAGCATTTTTTTTTCCCCCATTTCCCTAAAGCTTTGAGTTGGGGTTAACTCTATGCTCCCAGATGGTGCTGAGGGGCCTACCATTGGCAACCTCTTCTTGCTGTTCCCCAGATGTTCTCATGGTTTACTTCCTCACTTCCTTCAGGCTTCTGTTCAAATGTCTCCTCATCAGAGAGGTCTTTCCTTTCTTTCTTTTTTTAACATTGTGGTAAAATTTACATGACATAAAATTTACCACCTTAACCATTTTAAATGTGCAGTTCAGTGGTAGTGGGCACATTCACATTGTTGTGCAATCATCACTACCGTTCATTGCCAGAACCTTTTTTATCTTGCAAAATTGAAACTGTGTACCTGTTACACACTAACTCCCCATTTCTCCTTACCTCTAGTCCCTGACAACTGCCATTTTACTTTCCATCTCCATGACAGACAGATGTTTCTGGACCACTATCCTACATAAACTAACATCTTTCTGACTCCTGTCATTTTCTAGACCCTTAATCCTGTTTTATTTTTTTTCTAATTATATTTATCTCTACCTGACACATAGAGCTGTTTATCTGTCTCCCTCCACTGGAATGTATGCTCTCTGAGGGCAGGACCTTTATTTTTGTTCACTGCTACATCCTCGGAACCTAACAAGTGTCTGAGGACAAATGTCTGAGCAAGTGTCTGAGCACAAATATTTGTTGGCACAAATAAGTTTCAAGGGGAAAAGTGTTCATATTGTATTAGACCCTGTTCTAGAGGATGTGTATTCTCCAGCTGTTGAGTCCTCAGTTCTTTGCCCTTGTTTCTTTCCAACTATTAGTCTTCTACCAGTACAAATTTTTTCTTAGTGCAACTTTGATTCCCATTTCTTATCTTTTATCACCACTCCAAATTCTTAGTCTCTGTTTTAGTCTGTTTTGTGTTGCTATAACAGAATACTACAGACTGTAATTTACAAAAGAAAAGAAATTTCTCACAGTTCCTGAAGCTGGGAAGTCCAATATCAAGGTGCTGGCATCTGGCAAGGGCTTTCTCGCTGAGT